>CAIGRS010023577.1:0-11386 GCA_903798395.1 Fraxinus floribunda
AGTAGGGAACTCTATACAAAAATCATAGATAGACTCAATGATATTCTATTTTGGAAACAGTAGGCCTGGGCTGAACTTCGACCTTGCTCTTACAATCACTGATTATCGATGTTGATCGGTCGACGTCCGCCTGGGCTGAACTTCGATGCTGGATCCGCCACTAGTGACATGCAAATCGTATAGCAAAGTGCTGCTACAACATTGAGGTGACACTTTTGTAATAGTTAAACACGCCTAAGAACTATATCAGTGAATGAATTCATTGATGTAATGCAGTTTAATGTGTCACAAGATATATCCATCCTGCTGCTCTTGAAGAAGCCTTCCCGAAGCCTTGTCATCCAGATAAATAAAAGTCATTTCTTCGAGATCAACCTGCGAATGGTACAAGCTAAGTACATATTTCCATTATAACCACCACATATGACCACATCCTTAATAACATAGGATTAATGTACCTTGCAAATATTGTCACGGCCATTCATTTGAGCAACTATACTGGCTGGTGATAAAAGATGGACTTCATGTCTGACAAGAGAATTGTATTTCAGTTCAAAGTATCATAGTGGAGGAGAAGAGGGATGCCAAAAAAAAATGGACAAATTGCACTAATGGTCTCAAATTATTATGTTAGTAGTAAGTTGGTCATCAACTTCTCTTTACAGTGGCACAATGAGTCCCAACAAGTCAACGACTAACAGAAGGTGGTGGTGGTTATTGTGGCCTGTTCCTAGGTGCAGAAGGTGGTTGGGATGGCTTGTGTCTGGTTCCCATGGGGCTGATTCTGTTAAACACACTAACAGACCTTTGAAGCATGTGTTTTGGCTCGTATTCAGGGGAGAAATTATCTTTCATGTCACCATTGGCTTTTGTGGGTCGGCCGAAGCATAGTTTGAGGAAATATCAACACCCACTTTCCTTTCAAGGGGGCTAACTTTCCTATCCTGCCTGCCTGGGATATGATGCCCTCTGACTTTGGACTTTATCCTCACTCGAATAGTATCATTGCGGTGTAAAAGAAGGGATTAGAGGACCTCCATAGCCTTGCATCTATATGAGGAGTTCTTGCATGACCACGTTTTGGTGGGTGATATTTCTCATGTTGACAGTCATGGTTGCTATCTCTCAAGTAAATTGAACAGCTACCATCATCCCACCATGCCTATGGTGGTGGTGGGGGTTGACACCAACCCGCTGGAACCGCTGCTCCTAGAGTCTCTTCGTTAAGGTTTTCTCTTACCCTCCCGGGGTGGACATCGTGATTTGAACTTATTTTTTCTTAGCTAAATTGTCAAAAAAAAATTCAACTTTTGGAGCTTTCTCTTGTTCTTTTTCAAGAACAAATCATTTTTTAAGAGGGATGCCCAACTATACTCCAACAAAAATCTTCTATGGGAATGTTCGTAATTATAGTGACGTTTTTACAGACGGCGCCAATCTATTGACCTTGTTTTTCACATCGTTGACGTGGACAATAAATACCTAGCCCACTTGTGTTCTCTCAAGCTAATTCCAACGTACATGGACTAGTTGTCAATTGATAATATCTCATATTTGAACATGGAAGAAGTTTTATAACACAAGACAAATATGTTCGGGTTTCAAGAAAATATATGAGATAAATTACGCGATAATGAAAGACCGACTAATGGTCAAACTCGAGGTCAAGATCACACCTTAAACATCAAAAATTGAAGATCATTTAAAAGAAGGAGAATGTATGGCTTGCAGTTAATATATTTACATTACCCACAAAATGACACAAATGGAGGACATTTACGGTATTACATGTGAAATGGTGTCCATGGGATAGAGGGACACGTGTCCCCATCTCCTTAATCGAGACATCTTATCATAGGTATCAATTTTGATTCCACTAACCTGTAACATATTAAATGTATTAAAAAGGAGGCAATCACCCTATGACCTATGCCGACAAGCTTGATCTTTCTACTCATTGCAAAAGCCAAATCAATCATTTTAAAAAGATTTCATAAATTCAAGATCTTAAAGCGTGGATCGTCACCAGTCTTAGTTTAGCCTCAAATTCTACTTTGTTGAACCTCGACACTTTGGCAAATAAGTTTCGTTTGGACCTTGGATTTGTTTTTAACAAAAGGACTTTGGGACAGTCAACCTCATGAATCGCTTCGATAAGAGTGGCCTTCGGTGGATCGAATTTAAATGGACTCTCGGCTAAGCCACGTGGGAGCCTAGGTGGCGTAGTAGTTAACCTTGCTACTAGGTTCTTGGGATCTTCCAAGGGCAAGAGCAGTTTTCCCATACCAGGAGGACCATCATGTAACACTGCACGTCCTGCATCTTCTTTTGGCATATCACATCACTGGACACCCTCATTGTTTTGCTCACACCATTTCCGTGACGTTCTAATTTAAAGTTTGCATTGAGATTGGTTATAATATTGTCAATTTGTACGTCAACAAAGTTCGTTGCACCAGATAGTCTTAGTTTATGAGACGTCTTAGATTTTGTATCTCGACTCTTGTATATCTGAAGTATATATTTAGCAAAAGATTGGGCAGATTATGAAACAGAGAAATTTCTCAGCTACTGCTAGACAAGTGAGAACATGTTAAAAATACATCATTTATGAACACTGAATAGACAGCTCTACTTGGATGCCATTAAAAAATCTTTTACAAGGTATTCTTTTTCATAACACACACCACCAGGAATAAGCCAAACTATTTTGCTCGGAATGTTGTCTCTCCAGGCAAAGGAATAATGTCGGAAACTGGGCTCCATACTCCCGTGGCTAAATTTAGAAATAAAGAGAAACTGGAGGTTCAGCTGAGCAATTACATGAATCCTCAATCGCCAGTTTTCTGCTTTTGACTGGGTGGCATATCTTGAGAAAACCTACACAGAAATGCAACTGTTCATCATAAATAATGTGGAAAATCTCGACAAATCACATACAAATGGAAAAGATCGTCCACCTTCCATATCTAGATTATTTAGTTACATAAGATTCCTTGTAAAATTATTTTCCTTGTGCAGTCCAAACATAATTGTATATATATTCTAGGCAATTTTTATTCAATAAAGAATTTTTTATCCAAAAAGATGCATTCTTCGCACATAAATAACAATAAGCTACTGTAAGTCATTAATAGAAATGAAAAAAAAAAGGATGTTTCAAAGAATCACGTGTCCCTACACCAATCATATGAACACAATAATGGAGTGCTATCAGAAGAACATGGTTTTGGTTACGAGCAAGGCTCGATCAAAATAGGACGTATAGAGTTTTGCCTAATTAACTTACATGTCTGATATTCTTTTCCTCTTGTCCGAGCAAATAAACGGAATCAATTCCTCGATTTTCATGCTACTAATGCCATTGAGATTATTACTCAGCAAATTACACTCAACGCCTGAAGTTGCTGATAAATCCTTAAGTTCTCCTTTCAGATTTTCCATCAATACAAAACCTGAAAATGTTTTACATGGTTAGAAGTTGATTCAAACAAAATAAAAATATGATGAAAAATCATCCAAAACATGAACAAATAAAAAATACAACAAAGTAATCCAACATCAAACATTGTATCATTTAATAACCCCACCAACGTTTTCTACTCTCAAGTCAAATCAAATCTCAAATGGAGGAAAGTTGACCATATTTAAAGCTTTATAGATCTCAAAAATATGGTTTCTTATATTTACTTAATTTTCACCAGTATAGATATGCACTCGCTCATGGCTACAATTTCAATTCGTCAATTCTGTCAATAAATTCAGTTTGTAGGTGGTGTAACAACTGCTAAAGGTCCAAATACATCTGGGATTCGAATCTCAAATTTTAACTGAAGGATTATCTTATGACACTCCCTCTTCTTTAATTACATTTTGATTCTATTTGGTGTTCTATCGAAGTCAATCATAGTCAAACTTAAGCAAGTTGACAGCCAAAGAGCTGAATGTCTCTAGGTTGGTTCTCCCAATGAGTATGGTTCAACTTTTGGAAATGCTTCCGTCAAAACATGGATTCCATTTCTTGACAATATAAAAGATAAAAACAAGAGTAATTTTTTGTACTGCTTCATAAGTAAATTTCTATTTCGGGTCAATTAATGAAGGATATCAAAAGCTAAATTTCATTACACTATCAATTGCTATACTGACAATAATATGAGTGGCAAAAGCAGCAGTTCTACATGCACGTGGAAGGTTTCTTCAATCCTCGATGCCATTCCTATTGAATGTAGGTGCTTCCTAGTTTTCTACTCTTATCCATCTGTAACACTTTGAAATTTTTAAACAGTCCAAATTACAAAATGTAGTCCTTTTCAAGAGCAATACTAACAATAAAATCTAAACAGACCCATTAAGTACAAAACCTAACTGCAACGAGGAAAAAAGCACACACGTTCCGACTTCAGAGATTTTATTACAACCCCTAAAATATCGTATTCCATCATCTCTACCCCTTTCACCTTATAATCTTCAAGTTTAAAGTAAGCTTAACTAAGAATATGAATTGAAACAAGTAATTCCGAAGACTCCACACTTTATGTGCTTACATATAAGTAGTTTTATTAAGCCCCCGTTTGGTGCACATTATTTTCAAAAGAATGCATTTTTTGGTTGATGTGATGTAAAATATGTGGTTAAAAAAGAAGGAAAAGCTATTGATGTGATGAAAAATATTATTTTATTGAGAAATGTGTGGTTGAAAATGAGTAGAAGAATGAGAATGAAAAAAAAATGTGACCCAAACAAGGGCTAAGTTTATTAATGTTTCTTTAAAATCTTTTAACTGAACTTCCTTGATAGATAATTCCGAGACAGACTCAATTCTCTTTATGAATTTATAAATTCGACAGCAATAGCGCCAGGTTACAACGACAAACTCTCCCCTCTTTTTAGAAAGAGACTAGACTTTGTTACCTCTCCGTAAGGTTAAATTGAGGAACTAGATAGGAGTAGTAACCAAAAATCAAATCTAAAATGATTAATATCATCCAATCCCAAAACAATTATATTTCTTAAAATAATACCGAGTATAGCAACACAGGCTCATGGCATTGCATCAGTCAAATCCAGAGACCTAAAATCAATGATGGATTTCAAGATCAGCATTGCAAGCAGTGTTAATAATTCTCATTAACTTGTTTCAAGTATTGTTTTAGTTAGTTAATTACTAGAGCTATTATAGCCAACAGGATAGGTTTTATTACTCTTTACTTTGTTACCAAGAGTATGCAAAGTGGAAAGGGCAATGCCGAGAGAGATTTGAGATTCTGTGAGTAAAAGAAGAAGGTAGTATTTATTTCGGATCTGATTTTTCTTCCCCTTCCCATTCCCCCTTTTCTATTCTCTCCTTTATTGCTAAACACAACTAGAATCCACTTAAAAATAATGCAAAAGACCTCTTGCTTGTAGTGCCATACAAAGAGGGCATTTGTTAAGGTAGAGTTTTTCCCAGAATCCAGTGGAGCAAGTGGCCGCACTGGTCCCCATATGGCTCCGCCACAGAGAATGGGCATATGAATCATATAACAGATCCTTAAAAGCGTATGGTTCAGCCCCCACCTTTCTGCCAGCTCAAAATTTTGAAGTTTTCGACATTTGACTTGCAGGCCTTCTGGGCAGAAACTTTATTTTTAAATAAATTCCCACAAACCTTATATGAGCTATGCAGCTTAAACGGAATCCATCACTCCCTCATTCCCAAATGTGCGGGATCCACATTAGGTGATAAAGCATTCCTCTTTTCGAAAAGAAGAAGAAGAAGAAGAAGAAGAGAACGTCCTAAGTGTGTGCTGGCATATATGAAATTCAAAGTCAAGACATTGAACACAGAGTATATATAATACTAAAATTATCAATTATCAAAATTTACGAACTCATAGAACATCAAATAAACTTTTCACATATAATTATTAAGATTACAATTTGTTGAATTTACTACTTAAACTTGGTTTGCCTACAAATTCAAAATGGTGAAAGATAAATAAAATGCTTTTTCTCCCAGACCCAAATGTTCTAAAAGACAACTACAGCCCAGAACAGTAAATCAGGAATCATTATCATTAGAAAAACACACAAAATAATAATATATGAAAAAAGCATAAAAAATCATAATCATAGATTAATTAAAAAAAGGTACACAACGAAAAGAGATTGGTAATAGAAACATACTGAGAGCTCGAAGTGTTTGTAAATCAAATTTCTTTACTAGGGCCTCATGTCCAATTTTCTTGGCACGTTTATGTATCAGAGTTTTCAAACCCATCAAAAAATCCTATAAACATAAATAATTAAAAAGTGTGCATATTACATAAAATCATTGCACCAAAGTATTAGAAAGTTAACATGAAGTAGGTGAAAAGAAAAAAAAAGTGATTGAACTTACAAGTTCAGACTCAGATAGAGAGCAGAGCCAACGGACATCTTCTATATGGTTGTTTCTGAGTATGCTCTGCACATCCATGGGATTATCAACTGAAAAAAAGTAATAATCTTAGATTGCATCTTTCCTTTTTCCTTCCTAAACAAAAAGACTGGTTATCAATTTCTGAATAAAACAGAAACAAAAAGTGAAGCAAAAGTTGCTGCCCGCAAATCAAATACACAGATAACTAGTACTTTTAATAACTAGGCATAAAACCTAAAAAGGTGAAATTTTTACCAATTTATACAAACTAATCTATCAGATACAAAAAGCAAAAAACGATATTTTCCGCAAACATTTTCTTCTTGTCAATTTCTAATCAAAATATATTAACATGAATACTTCATAAACGAATAATGGAGAATAGGCACCTCAACAAATATGCAATTCTAATGTAATTCCCCTCAACAGCCATAGCCAGGAATTCAGGGCAAAAAATTAGAACCCAATTCGCTAACAATAATAAACTCCCCAGGCAAAAAAAGATGGAATCTAATAACAATCAAATAATAAGTTTTGCCAATTTTCAACTAAATATAAATCCCATATTTCATTATTCATCAAAACACTACATTAAAATTCATTATGGACAACAATCAATTTCATACACAATTCTAAAGCACCAAGTTAGAGAAAGTCATTACTTAATTGGAATTGAGAATGAAGTCTGAACTTGAAATTGACAATAATTTCTTTTGATCAAGCAACTTATATATCCCCACAATCACCTGTCAAGTTGAAATCAAGAAATTCTTTACCAATAAACCCCAAAGCATAAATTTACAGCTCTATTTCACAAATAAATTTACAGCTGCACATACAAATAAGCATGTATATGATTTATAGACAACAGTCCCCTTCATTTACAAGCTAAAAATCTTCCCTTAACTTTCAAAACTGAACTCCAAAATAGAAGGAAAAAACTAGATATTTTACTGTTTTAAAATCTCTAACATTAGCAATCAAAAAATTAGGGAAAAAAACACTTTAACAGCAATAACAACATTAAAATTCAAAGAAAGAAGGTTATTTAAATTGAGATGGACAATGCATATTTGTATGCGTAGCTGAAAAAATAATGGAGAGAGCTCAGAGAAGCATAAATCAAAATTCAAGTAGGCAGCCGATTTGTTACCTGGACTGGAGAAAAACCACAAACTGACGACAAAAAGCACAAGCAGAAGTGGGATGTATGAACGGCGGTCTCGGTAGATCCTTGTCGATTCTCCTCCTTTTTTGCAAGCTTCAATTCCGGATTGTAGAAGGAGAGCGTCAACCGCAACTATTCTGAGAAGTGAGAAGGAATAGAGTAGCAACCGGGATTTGGGAAAGAAAGAGTCGTGTGACTGCCGTGAGGAAACTGGAAAAGAGAGTGGGGTTTAGGGTTTAGGTTAGGGCAATTACAGATTTAAATTAAAAAAAAAATCAAAAAATTTTATGGGGTCACTTGACAACCCTAGACTGCCGTGTGGAGGCGGAGGAGTTTATTTGGTTCGTTTTAGCCTTTTAGGTGGTGGTGATATCGACCACAAGGCTTCCCTCGCTGATGCCTGACCCAAAAATCCAGCAGCCAAAGGTAATTGGGCTACAACACAATCAGCCTGAAACAATCCAACTCATAAAAAACAATTGCTATCTTTGAACTTCAAAAGATCGTGTTTCCTTTTCTGGGCATTTAACTGGAAAATGTCAAAACCCAGAAAACTCAAAAGCAGTAATACGACTCAAAAACAGAGATACCCTAAACCCCTTACCCACAAAAAAATTGTTCCAAAAATGGGTAATAGATTACACTATCAAGGAAGATAGAACAAAAGGTAAAAGAACAAAAAGATGTTCCGGGAAGCATAAAAAAGAGGAGGAAAAAAAAAGCAATGAAAGTTAGCCCTAGCCTTTAATGTGAGTATGAGTTGCTATCCTCTGTTTCTTAGTGGTAGATTGCACTTCTTCGGTTCTTCCCTCTTTCGTTTCTTTTTGGTTTTTTCTTCCTTGTTCTCAGTAGGATGAATTTCGGAGGAAAGAAAATATACGTTGTTCATAGTTTCCGATAGTTGGGTTATATAGGTTTATGGCCAGCGGGTTATTCCCTTGTGGATTCTGCCAAATTATTGAGGAAACTGACACAAATAGCACTAATTGTTCCGTTGAGATAGTTATTTATAATAAAATAATGTAAAAAATAGTTATTCACTTAAAAGACTGCAAAGCCAAGGTCTGTGGGTCAAGAATTAAATAAATAATTAATATTAATTTGAAATTATTTCTCAACATCTGTACGTAATTAAAAGCGATTTAAATTATAAATAGATATAAATAAATTGTGAATAATTGGATAGTATTAATATATTCAATTTTAGTTATGTTCTCTTTGTATTTTAATTTTATATTTTGAGTATTCATTTTGAGATTGTTGAAAATGTGTTCTTTTTGACCTTTTGGAAAATTATTTTGAAAACACCTAAAACGCGTTTTGAAAATTTTCAACTCGTTTTCGAAAATAGGAAAGAGAACGCATTTTCACTGTCTTAAAAAATCGAAAACAAAAAACGGTTTGAAAATGATAAAGAGAACAAACCCTTATTCTCTTTGACCTTGGTTATCCTTATCACATCGACTTGATAGTTCTTGGTGTGGTATATCGTTATTTCATATTTGTCCTACATATCTCGACCTTCCGAAGAAATTTCTAGCTCAACAATTAGTCTTGCTAATATCGACTGTTATGAACTTGCAAACCATGCACGTGCTTGGTAGGTCTGGTCCATTTTTAAAATAGTTAGTTACTCATTTGAAAATACATTTTTTGTGAAGTCAAAATAAATAATAAATAATTATTGTAGGAGTGATGTTACAAGTACACAACTTTCTACATAACGATCTACATAATTACACGTGGCATTCATTTAAACCTTTAATTCAAATTTGACATTTACACATCAACGACAAGATGGGTGCCACATCACATTGTGTCGATCATTGTGTACATTTATTATGTACACTTAGCATTTTCCTTATTGTAGGTTCGATTGAGGGAGCTTTTACCTGTAAAGTATTGCAGTTCCCATTCTAGACTCTTACCATATTTAAAATCAAGAGTAAATTAAATGTAAATATCCAGGCACAAATACGAATTACACTTGCTTTCTACAGTCCTAACAAGTAACTTGTTAAACTTTAGAAATCGAGATCTAAGAGAAGAGAAAGCTTGAGGGCAATATGTTGATGACAAAGGTTTCGACTATCATCCATTCGACTCTGACTCTACATTCTTCGTATACATCACGCATCATGTCAATTCCTCTGTCGCCGGCCCATTCTACTGTGTAATATAAGAGAAAGTAAACTGTTTGTAAATCCTGTACTTTTCACCTAAGAACCAACCTCTATAATGTCGATTCCTTCAAACACAAATTTATTTGCCTTTTCTTTCTGAATCAATTCGCCATGCAAAACACTTTCCCCAAACACAAAAATGGAACAAAACCAACATGCCTTGAGAGTTAGCGCTCGTTTGGCCCCTATTATTCTACATTACAATGAGAGGAATATTAATTTTTTGAAAAATATGTAGTTAAAAAAGAAGGAAAAGTTTTTAGAATTACGAATAATATTATTTTATTGAAAAATGTGCTATTAATAAAAAGAAAGAGAAATCTATATACTATATTAAAGAAGGATAGTTTCCTGCCCAAGCACTCCAGGGGCGAATCTAGGAATTTGGTTCAGCTAGGGCGGAGACCGTTCATCAATCACCGTCGACAATTCACTGCTCCAGAGTCCAGCCTCCAGCCCAAATCTCACAGCTCCAACCTTGAGCCTCCACCGTCCTTTTCATCAAGTGAAGTCTCTGTCTCGCTTCCATATCAATTCACCTAATTTTTTTCCCAGCAAAGCACTTCTCTCTCTACACCTCTTCCCTGCCTCCAGCCCAAATCTCCAACCTTGAGCCTCTACCGTCCTTTTCATCAAGTGAAGTCTCTGCCTCGCTTCCCTATCAATTCACCTAATTTATTTTTTTTCCCAGCAAAACACTTCTCTCTCTACACCTCTTCCCTGCCCTTATCACCATAGATTCATTCCCAAATTTTTAATCTCTCCCAGATTATTATATTTTTCTATATGTTCCGGGATTTTTGTTCAATTGTGAAATTGAAGGGAAAAAAAAATTTAGCATCGACACTTTGATTCGGTCGAGGTTGTTTCTCCTTCACTTCCTTACAATTTTGGTAGCACTCTATCAAGCCAAATTAAAACTGTTGAGGCTGGAAATACTCATGTATGTGGTGTTCACTCCCTTGAAAGTTGAAACTCCACCGAACCGAGTCGGCAGCCGCGGCGTCAAAAACTCACAGTAGCCCAAAACCCTCGTCGCGTCGTCTCCATTCCAAGACTCCAACTCTCCAGCTACTCCCTCCTCTCAAGTCTCAACTGGCTTTGGGAAAGAAGAATGGGGAAATTAGGTTATTTACTTCCTTTCCCCCAAAAAATTGAAAAATACACGTTAATTTCAAACTTTAGATTTAACAGTAAGAAATACGTTTCAGAAAATCAAGAAGCTGGATCTCTCTTCTCTCCCCTCTCTCTAACCTCTCTCTAATTGACCCAAACCCTAACGAGCTCGTCAGCTCCCTCCTTCCCTTTCTTCCCCCTTCCGTCTCTTTTGTTTTGTGGTGGTGTGTTGACGGTTTTTGGGTGGTTGGGGTGGTGTGTTGGCGGTCTTTCGGTTGCCTGTGGTGGCTGAGTGTGTTTGTGCTTCGATCGGTGAAGAAGAAAGAAGAATTACAGATGCGCCAACTTCATCATCGGCAACAAAAGTTCAATCGAGCTCTCATGCGGCCCGACCCAAACAGAAATCCAGAACGAGAACCCTGCAAATCAGATTGTGAATCAAATGCTCTTCAACTGCTCAATGAAATGTGATAATAGTATAATTATCACGTTTTTCATCCATTAATAATTGTATTT
>CAIGRS010023630.1:0-19529 GCA_903798395.1 Fraxinus floribunda
ATGATGATGTAGGTTTGGAAGCTTCATTCGAACAAATGAACATTCAAGATCAAAACAAGGAAGTACGTAACGAAGAACAAACGAATGAGCCAAATGCTTGAGAAAGTAAAGATGAGTCAACCGTGGTTCAAGATGATCCCTTGCTACCAAAGGAATGGAAGTTTGTTCCATCTTATACAAATGAATTGATAATATACGATTCATTAAAAGGTATAACTACTAGAACTTCTCTTGAAAATCATCTTGGTAGTTTTGCATTCATTTCACAAATCGAACCTAAAAACTTTAAAGAAGCCAAGTTTGATGAATTTTGGATACTAGCAATGCAAGAAGAACTAAATCAATTTGAAAGAAATCATATTTGGGATTTACTTACTAGACCAAATAATCAACCGTAATTGGTACAAAATGAGTTTTTAGAAATAAACAAGATGAAAATGGGATAATTATTCGTAACAAGACTAGATTGGTAGCCCAATGTTACAATCAAGAAGAAGGCATCGATTATGAGGAAACCTTTGCACCGGTTGTTATATTAGAATCCATTCGCATGTTTCTTGTTTTTACTTGCCATAAAAATTTCACTCTTTATCAAATGGATGTTAAAAGTGCATTCCTAAATGGTTTTATTCAAGAAGTTTTTGTTGAGAAACCTCCCGATTTTAAAGATCAAAAATATCCAAACCATATTTTTAAACTTAGAAAAGCTTTTTACCGTACAAGACAATCACCTAGAGTTTGGTATGAATAATTGAGAAAATTTCTACTCTCAAATGGATTCTCTATTGGAAAAGCGGATACTACACTTTTTATTAAGACTCATAAGGAAGATATGCTTATTGTTCAAATCCATGTGGATAACATTATTTTTGGTGCAACTAATATTTATCTTTGTGAATAATTTTCAAAATGTATGAGCAAAGAATTTGAAATGAATATGATGGGAGAACTCAAGTTCTTTCTTGGACTTCAAATTATACAAACATGTGATGGACTATTCATAAGTCAAAATAAGTACATATTAGACATGCTAAAGAAGTTCGAAATGGACTACCTAAAGCCTATGAATACACCAATGAGCACATTGGTAACGCTTGACAAAAATGGTCTACGCACTCCCGTTGACGTCACTAAATATTGAGATATGATCAGATCCCTTATTTATTTAACTGTTAGTAGACCGGAATTATGTTTAGTGTATGTTTATGTGCTAGATATGAATCTAATCCTAAGAAATCTCATCTTAAAGCTGTAAAAAGAATATTTTGATATCTTAGTGGGACTCGAACCTTAAGACTTTCGTATCCTAAAAGAACTCACATTGACCTACTTGGTTATTTGGATGCTGATTGGGCCGGATGCCAAGTTGATCGGAAAAGCAATAGCGGGACATGTCACTTTCTAGGTTTTGCACTTGTATCATGCTTTAGTAAGAAACAAAACTCCATGACATTATCTACAGCCAAAGCCAAATATATCTTGGTCACAAGTTGTTTTGCACAAGTACTATGGATGAAACAAACTCTTAATGATTATCATTCATCTTACGATCATATTCCTATTATGTGTGATAACACTAGTGCCATCAACTTGTCCAAAAGTCCCATTTTGTACTTTTGAACTAAGCATATTGAAATTATACATCATTTTCTTAGAGATCATGTTCAAAAGAACGACATCACGCTGAAGTTTATTGACACCGAAAACCAATTGGCCAACATTTTCACCAAATATGACCGTTTTACTTTCTTTAGAAGAGGTTTGGGCATTACTAATGAATTTGAAATACATGATTAAAATAAAATGCCCTTACATGTCAATTCATGTATATCAAACTTAAAAAAAGGCCCGGACTACGTCCAGTTGGTCGGAAAAGCAGAACCTTTTTGGGGGGGACGGTCCGGTCGATCGGACCTACCCGACGGTCAACCGGACCGTCGGCTACTTCAGTGTCTCCCCCACTTTTTTCTATCACTTTTCATCTTCCTCTCCATAGATCCACATTCAATCTCCTTAGATATTCCATCAATCCTCAAAATCTACTCAAGATTTCAAAAACCCATCACTTCTTCTCCTCCTCCAAAAGCTCAAAATCCCCATTTTTCTTCCACTACAATTTGAGTTTTTCTCACTTCTTCGGTTAACCATCCTCTAGTGAAAATCTTCCATTCTCTATCATGCCACAGGTCAAGATTCCAAACAAAAAACCAAGGAGGGAGAGGATGCCAACTTCTTCTTCATCGGAGGATGAGCCCGATGTACCGAAAAATCACTTTGACAAATCCCCTATTCTTATAGGTAAAAATGTCAATTTTGTAGTTCTTTCTCTTCAAGTACCTGAATTTCGTATTGAGAAATATTTCTTAGGTATGTGTTGGGTCTTTATTGCCTCTATGGATGAATATGCATATCCTAAACTCATGAGAGAATTTTACAAAAATATGGTTTATACTCCTCGTACGGGCAGCATTTCTTGTTTTTTAAAAGGAAAACATATTACTATTACTAAATCTCTTATACGTTCTCTTTATAAATTAGAAAAGTGTCCAAACCAAATATTGTGTCATATGACTAACCCAGATCGTGATGATTACAATCTTATAATTGTATGTCGTAGAGTTACCGATAAAAACTTTGAACATCGGATCAAACTTAGTTTAAACCAACTAACCTTACCTTGTAAAGTCCTGCATATTATCTTTGCCCCACATTATTTTCCCTAGGAAATGTCATCTTGATGAAGTCACTCACTTCGACCTATTCCTTCTTGATTCCTTTTTAGTCAAACAAAAATCAGATTTTCCAATGATTGCCATCGGTCACATGAAACTCGTCCCCTCCGCCACTCGCACCAAGGCTTTACTTTATGGTGTGTTCCTCACCAAAATTTTTAAATATTTTGAAATTCATCTAAATGGTGAGGTCTTCGAGTCACTCCATTCCACCGACACCATCAACATTCACACTCTTAAACGGATGAAAATTGTTAGGGAACATGGGCAATAGGTGGCCCGTACTAAGGGCTTTGACCCGGACTCTGGACCCTCAACTCTACCTCTCGAAGAAGCAGAGGACGATCATGAGGACAACGTCCCACAGCTTTCTAGTCCTCCTCATGACATTCCGGGATAGAGTGCTCTACCACCTTCCGACGACTTTACTTCTACCGAGGACCACTACAATCTCCTCAATAGTCGCATCGACTCCCTCACATCCTCCATCGACGGGCTTGGCATGATGCTTAACTATTTGCGAGTTCAACAAGATGCCATCCAAGCGCAACAAGAGGCATTCTATGCTCTGTTTGATGCTCAACAAGAGGCGATGCAAGCTCAACAAAATGCATTTTATACTCGGTTCAATGTATTCTTTCCACCAATGCCTCCTCCGGACTCTTAGAGATTTTCTATGCATATGTACTTTATAGCTTATGTTGATCTATTTTCTTGGTATTGTTAGTTTAGCTTATGCTCTAACCTATTTGTGTCATATTCTATATTGTGTTCTTTTCTTAAATGCCATATTTACTTATTTTTTGTTTATGACAAAAGGGGAAAAATATGATATGATGATATGCCTGATGATGATAATCGAAAATGTTTGGTTTCATAAACATATGTCTTAAATTATTTGATTATTGGTTTATAAAAAATAGGGGGAATATATGGATCAAATGCAAAATTTATTATTTATATTCCTTACGATTTGTTCAACATTATCTCCCAAATCATCTTGTTTTTCATAATAAAAAAGAGGAAAATTGTTGACATATGGTTAATCTGAAATCTCGAAGTTTCGATTATAACAAACAAGTTGGTTTTATTTACTAAAAAGTTGAATTCAAGTTATTATAGTTATTCAACACGCAATATTGATCAACGGCCATCAAAAGAGCAAAATCTATCATCACAAATCAAACCCTTAAAGAAAGTCAAGATCGAATCCACAATCAAGAAATCAAGAGCCAAACTTTGGAGCAAGATCAAATACTTGCTTTCTTAGCAAAAATGTAAATGTACTAACACCTTGATATATGATATGAATGACAATAGCTCAAAAAAATTCCATACATTAAAAAAAAAAAAACTACTTAGGGCATTATAAAGTGATTCGAATACGATTTTTTTTTATCAAGTGAAAATGACTTTTAAAGATTAACTTTTGGACTTGTAAAATAATTTTTTATCTTAAAAGGTTGGTGAAAAATGTTCACTGAAAGACCATGCTGTTCAAAAGTCTCAAAACAAAACAAATGAAGTCAAAAAAGTGGGCCGCCACTGTACATGCCAGTCGACTGGCCCAAGGTGGCGGTAGACTGGAAAATTTTCAACAATCCAAAATTTGACCGTTTTGACTTCTGATTTTTCGTGTACAAACGATCATTTTGGTCATCCGATTCGACATAATTTTTTGGCATTTCTCATCTGTATAAATACCAACTCTCTTATCATCTATTACAACAACTTTAGAGCATTCAATTGAGATTCTTGTGAGCTAAAATAGTATTGGTTTCTCACCTCATTTATTATTATCAAATCATTTTAACTTTGAAAAACTTTTGATTGATCTCAACTTTGAAAATCATTTCATTCATCAAAGTTTTTCAAATCTAACTCTTGAGCTTCATTCATTGCTATCTATCAAAGTACTAGCCTACTTCTCTTCTTGTAGTTAACTTTGGATTTATCATTCATTAAGAAGAGAATATTTCATTTGTATATTCATTTGAATTATGGGGTGTGTTGAGGTCTCGAAAAGCTCAACGTTGTAAAAGGATCGATGCTCATTGCTTGTAATCACCGGAAGCTTTGTAAAAGGTTGGATAGCACAAGTCAATTAATATAGTGAAATTGGTCTTGCTCATGCCGAAGAGCTTGTAACAGAGGACATAAATCAATGCATTTGATCGAACCTCCATAATTATATCGTTTGCATTTTCTATCCCTCTTTACTTATTGTCTTCATATTCATGTTTGCTATTTAAATTACTTTATTTTGTTATTACATGCTTGGTTTTCAGTTAATTTCTCGAAAAAGTATTAGAAATCAATTGACCTTCCTCTTGGTTAGCTATTCTTGGGCTTTCATCACTTTCAAAGGAAAACGAGGAGTTGAAGAAGGAGGTCCACCTTTACAAAGCTGAAGTTAAAGTTTTGATGAAGTGATTCGAGAATTATGATAACTTACAAAGAATGGCTTTGTCGGCCTTGGTGGAGACAAATAAGGAGAAGTGAGAGTTGAAGTCCCAAATAGGTAAGTTGACTGCTGAGGTTGCCAGTTTGAGGCAATAGCTAAGTGGGTGAGGGGTAGCCTTGAACAATTATGTGCCACATTTTCATGAAACGGTTGAGTATGATGGCCTCAGTTTGTACTGGAGGAAAGTTGCATACAATGAAATCTTAAAGAGTATGGTAGTACTATACTCCCAAGTGGAGTTGGCTATTGTAAGGGAGAAGTTCATTCCAGTAGAGTGATCCACTTTTGCAGACGTCGTTGAAGATTCTACTAAAAAAAATTGAGGAAGGCCAGATGGAGCCTCAATAAGATGATGCCACCATATAGATTTAGGCTTTTCAATTTTTCTTGTTTTGTCTTTGCCATATACTCTTTTTTGTAATCAACTCGCTCTATGTATATAAAAAGTTCATTCTTCTATATGATTGTTTTACCCATTCTGAATTTATACAAGTGTTGGAGCCTCGAATGATAATACAAACTTATCGACCGAGTTGCAATAATTGAACCACAATTGACTTAATAGCGTCGAACCGTTAAGGAGTGAAAGTATGCACTGATTCTTCAAAATAAGACGACATGATGACTTGAGATAGTTTTGCAACAATTTATTGAATCAATAAGTTCACCATTTGGCTAAGCACGTATATTAAAAATGGGTCTATCTTTAACCAATCTTCGTATAGGCCCGTCATAATTAGCCTTGAATGAGTTTTTTATTGACGTACAATTTGACCTTCTTAAAAATGATCATGCACTCAGAGCGGTGAGTTTGTCTTATAAGAGTCATAAAGATGACATAATCTTATCAATTGATAACTTTACAAAGTTGTATGTTATTCATTTATGTCCTCCTCGTAGGTTTCAAGGTCGGCCAATAAAGATGCTTCGTACCTTTCTTTTCGATGTGGGAGATATTCTTTGCAAGGGGGTCGCTTTTCTGTGTAAAGACTTCTTACATGATGTTTGGACCGTATATGAAAGGGATTTGCCTCATAGAGCACATTTATAAACGTAGAGAGCATTTTCATTGATAATATAATTACATAAGTTGAAGAAGATCGCCCAAACAAGATTGACAAGATGAGCCTATTGGTAGTATGCTCTTAAATATTCGACATTCCAACAGTTAGGCTACATTTTCCACTCAAATCCTCAATCATGTAGGTCCTGAGCCTTCGCTTCTCGAATATGCGGTAGGGCCTTCCCAGTTAGGACCAAATGTTCCCATGCCTGGTTTATTGGAAGAGAGGAAGATTCTTCTTAGTACAAGGTCTCCCATTCGAAAATGACCTCTTTTTACCTTGGCATTATAATATCGAGCATCTTCATTTGGTAGGAGGGAAGCTTCGTTTGGGAATTGTCTCTCATTTCTTCAATGAAATCCAGTTCATACCTCCTTAATTCATCGTTAGATATCTCATTAAAATAAATGTGACGAGGCGAAGATAGTCTTGCCTCGATGGGTCTCATGACTTCAGCACTGTAGGTCATGAAAAATGGGGTCTCTCCTATTGCAGTTCAACTTTTTATACGAATCGCCCATAACACTTAGGAGAGCTCGTCTACCCAGACTCCTTTTGATGCATCAAGCTTTTTTTTCAAGACGTGCTTGATGATTTTTTTGACTGTCTCAACCTAGCCATTTGCTTGGGGTTGATGGGACGACGAGAAGTTCTTTTTGATCCATAACTCTTTGCACAAGTCCCTGACATTTTTGTTCTCAAACTGTTTCCCATTGTTTAATACAAGTGAATGGAGAGTCTCAAACCGACAGATGATATTCTTTTAAATAAATTAGGAAATATTGGTCTCGGTGATCTTTGCTAGGGGTTTAGCTTCCACCCAATTGGTGAAGTAATCAATGACGAAAATAACATAGCTAGCACTACCTTTTCCTTTAGGTAGAGGTCCTATGAGGTTGACTCCTCATTTATCAAATGGTCAGGGATTAGAAACAACAGTTAATTCCTGGGAGAGCTACCTCTGGATGGTCTAGAAACGATGACACTTTTCACATTTTCTTAGGAACTAAAGTACATCCTTCATGAGTGTTGGCTAATAATATCCTTACCTTAGTATTTTGTGTGCAAGCGTCGAGCCACTTGTGTGATTGATACACACTCCTTCATGTACCTTACGAAGTACATAATTGGCATCTTCTCTTCCAGTGCATCAGAGAAAAGACAATGAAAATCCTCTTTTGCACGAAATAAACAGCTCTCCTTCTGAGTTTGTTAGATGCTTTCTTATCCTCTGGTAGAATCTGATCCTTGAGGAAGGCAATAATTGGCTATATCCAAGATGGGGTTCCTTCAATCTACGTAACTTCTCCTTTTTTGGAAACGGAGGGTCTAGCAAGGTATTCAATTGGTACTACCTTGAGTAGTTCTGAGTCTTTGCTACTGGCTAGTTTAGATAAATCATCGCCATGGATAATCTCAGCTCATGGGATTTAAGTTAGCTCAAACTTCTCAAAAGATGGTAGGAGATCCATGACCTTTTTGAGGTATGCCGCCATATTTCTGTCCCTTAAAGCGAAGTTGCCATTTACCTTACTCACTATCAATTATAAGTTGCTATAAACACTAGTCTCTTTACTTGCATCTCTCTGGATAATTTGAGGTCCGTTAACAATGCCTCATACTCATCTGCATTGTTGGAAACTTTAAAACCAAATCTCACTGTACAATTGAACTTATGTCCCTCTGGGTCAACCAATACCACTTCGGCTGCCGAACCTATTTCTCCAAATAAACCATCCACAAATAAGTTCCAAGCTGAAGGATCTACTAGCTTAATCCCCACTTAGACATCCAAAGTGTTGGTAAACTCTATTATGAAATCTACAAGTGCTTGAGGTTTGTACATAATATCAAATTCACTTAATTCTATGCCCCATTTCATTGTCCTTCCAGAGGCATCAAGCTTCTGTAACACCTGCTTGAGTGGAAAGTTGCTCAACACGTGTATTCTATGTGCCTGGAAATATGTACACAATTTTCTAGAAGTAGTAACCAAGAAGAGAGCGAGCTTATATCAATGTAAAGAGTTTCTACCGATAAAGAGGCATTGCTTACATAGTAAATAGGTAGTTGTGCGCCACCTTCTCCCCTGGTAAATATGGAACTCATAGCCTCTGAAAAAATAGCTAGGTACGAGAGTAAGGATTCTCATTGTTTGGGCTTCGAGAGGAGGGGGCTTGTCCCAAATACTTCTTCAACTCTTGAAAAGCCTCTTCGCACTCCTTGTTCCATTATAACCTCTTTTCTCCCTTCATGACTTTAAAGAATGGAAGACATTTTTCGGTGGCCTTTGAGAGGAAACGACTTAATATCACCAGGCGACCCTTCCTTAGGTTTGCTAGAGGACCTCATATCCAAAAAAGTTTTGATCTTTTCAAGGTTGGCCTCTAGTTTCATTGGTTAACCATGTAGCCCAAGAATTTTCTAGAAGCAACGCCAAAGGCACACTTGAGTGTGTTTAGCCTCATTCTGTATCACCTCAAGATTTTGAAAGCCAAATTAAGGTACTCGACTTGGTTTACAGTTCCGAAGCTCTTTACCGCCATATTATCCACATAAATCTCTATTGTTTTGCCAACGTGGTCAACGAACATTTTGTTAACAAGTATTTGAGAAGTCACCAAGTCAAATGGCATGAATTTGTAACAATAGAGTTTCGTATCTGCGATGAAAGATGTGTTGATGGGTGCATAGAAATCTGATTATACCCTAAATAGGCATACATGAAGCTCAATAGCTCATGCCCTGCAATAGAGTTCACAAGTTGATATATCCTTGAAAGTACGAAAATTTCTTAGGGGCAAGGTCGGTTATGGTTGGAAATGTCTACACATACCCTCAATTTGTCGTTGTGATTTTTTCACCAGGGTTGGATTGGAAATCCACTTTGGATAGATAGCCTCTCTGATAAACCTATTAGATACCATTTTTTTCACCTCATAGCCCCTGTATCTTTCTAGGTTAAGGGCCCTTCTTTTTTACACGAGGGGAGTGAAATTTAGACCAATATTGAGGTGGTGAAAGTTAATTTTGAGCTCGATACCCACTATGTCCTCATGCCTCTAGCTGAATATGTCTAAGTTTTTGAGTAAGAAGCTATTGATATGCTATAGATGGTACTGTGTTTAAAGTAGCAGTAGCTAATGCTTGACCTGAAGTAAGGACAATTGTATGTCCAGCTTGGGTCCAATGTTGGTCTACCAAATGTGAAATATGTCCTCTCATTCGCCTTTTAGATGATAGGAGTCCTATTGAAGTTTGGTTACGATGGTCTATCAACTCCTATTTGACAATCTCACTTCTCATCATCTCTACCAAGGCATCGTAGGAAATGGGGTTCTTATTTGAACATCCCTCCAAAAGAGGGTGTTTATGTTAATGCCTCTTAGGGCTAAAAGAGCTTCTCCATCAGTGACATGTTTGTAGTAAGTAGTCATCTCATTAGTGAATTGTGCCAAATAGCTTTTCAAAGTTTCACTTGTTTGTTGTCTCATATCCTACAATCTTTGAATGGGGACCTCTCCTTCTTTGTTGGAAAAATATTAGTTTAAGAAAAACTTTTTTTGATCTGACCAACTCCTTATACTTCCGGTCGGTATACGGTATACGATATCTCAACGACCCCTATAAGGGTGAGATAGAAAGCTCTACACTTTAATGCCAACGAGGCTCTTCTTAGACTCACGTGGGTCTTGTAATTAGTAAGAACAAAGTGGTTAGGAACATGAACATTCCTCAACTCTTGCAAAAATGGAAGACTTTAATCATCATCGTCCAACTCAAAAGACGTGCTTGGGGAAACTGAATCTTCATCATTAGCCTAGTACCGAGACAGTTGTGACGCTTTGCCCATTTCTAGGTAGAAAGATCTCTTGTGGCTCATGGCTTTGCCCATTTCTAGGTAGAAAGATCTCTTGTGGCTCATGGCTTTGCCCATAACCTTGTTATCTTTACGTGGGAGGTAACTACTAGGGCCTATTTCTAAGCGCTAGTGGACCAATCGTGTCGAAAACACACTGGACCTCTGAGGTTCGTGCTCCTGCGTATATTCTTGGGGACAGTTTTCTCTCCTTGTGACAAATTATCAACGAGTCTGTCTGAAGTGTAATTTTTTTACATGTTCACCTCCCTTTCAGCAGGACTAGGCTCTCTTCTTTGCCTCTGAAAGTAAGCCCCTTGATTATGTTCTTCCCCATCTCGCTTGAAAGCATCCTACTGAGGCATTTAATATCCCATTTGTCCTTATATTTGCATAAGTAAGTATTGCATGACAGCATTTTGTTGGGCTATGTTCTTCATATTTCCATCCATCTCCCTTACCTCTCTTGCTAGATACGCAGTTACGCTACCGTCTCATCGACGTTGGTGGTGGGGTCGACAAACATTAACGTTTCTCCAGATAACTTCTTCTTCTGAAGCCTCATCTTGTTGATTCCTAACATATGATTCGTAGTGGCTAAAACTCATGATGCAATAGGAAATGGTACACAGAACAGAGCTCTAAAGCATGCCCATTTTAGTACTTTTCACTCGTTCTTTCTTCAAGATCGAGAACCTTTCTTCAAGACTGACCTCTTGGAAACTTCTTCTAATGGTATCTATCACTAAGAAATTTGTGGTTATAGTATGATTTTCCACAGATGGCGCTAATCTCTTGACCTTAAATTTTGTACCTCCAATACAGCCAATAGATCCCAAAGTCTTTCTCATCCACGCAAGACTAATTCTTGCACACTTAGAAAAATCGTTAGCCACATGGGTTTCCTCCAGTGGTGGTGGAGTCGGCCGCATGCACTTCGACGATCAAGTCAGTTGAGATGATGAGTATATGAGTGTAGGAGGGCTTTAAATGTGATCTTCCAATGTAAAAAGGAGGTCAGCTTTGGGAAATAATAGATTAAATAGTGATAAAGTTAAGTTATAGCTTGTAAGTCTATATTTGCATTATCTTTTGAGTGATACTAAGTGTGAGCTTTCATAGTAGAAGATGATAAGTAAGAGTCGTTAGATGAAGGGATACGTGGCCGCATCCTAACGGCTGGGACCTCTTGTCATAACCATCAATCAATTATGAGCATTAAATGCTAATACCATTTTATTATCCATAATACCTAGGTGACGGCTTTAGACTTAACCTGATTGGTTGGAAAGGATGGCGGCAACAGCTGACTAGTCGAAATGATTTTGTGTCGAACTCCTTTAGTAGGTTCCTCCGTNAGTCGTTAGATGAAGGGATACGTGGCCGCATCCTAACGGCTGGGACCTCTTGTCATAACCATCAATCAATTATGAGCATTAAATGCTAATACCATTTTATTATCCATAATACCTAGGTGACGGCTTTAGACTTAACCTGATTGGTTGGAAAGGATGGCGGCAACAGCTGACTAGTCGAAATGATTTTGTGTCGAACTCCTTTAGTAGGTTCCTCCGTGATGCAAGTTTGGTTCTTTCCATGGAGATCGACACAATCCAATAGGTTCGGTATCCGGACATTGGCTCGACCTATTCACGGGGTTCAGTCAAACTACCTCGCGGCAGTTCAACGTGGAGTTTAGGGCACAAGTTTGTTTGGCATGTAGAATTTTTGGAACCCTATAATGTGATGCGTAATAGTAGTAGTTATAAGAGCTTTAAGGGAATATTGTTTTGTGGTTGTTTATATACTGTTGGAGTTTGGACAAGATTAGTCCAGGGTTGCTCCCTATCTTTTGTACGGCTAGTCATATGGAGGGAAGGTCCATCTTACGATGAATTTGAAAATTTATCCATTACATTTAATGTTGCAGGAGTGACTGAAGGGCTCCCACTCGACCATGTTTCTGATAAGTTAAAGAGATGGGCCATAACATATGCAAGTTTCATGTATTGTGCGATCCTGGGTCTCTACTTTTATAGAAGATATATATGGTTACGTTATATGACTGTAAATATCATCCTCATGTTGACCACCGGTATGTTAGTGAATGGACCGTATGCTCTCATAACAAATCCAGTTTTCAGCTGATCTAGGAACACACGGTTCATATATTTGGGGACAATTTTTTTCCCATTTTCTTTTGTTTCTTTAACAGGTTATTTTATTTTTTATTTTTAATTATGATTTTTGGTTTTTGTTATTTTATATTAAGTCCCTCTTTGGCGGGGATTTAAAACTTTTTAACCACACATTTCATTAATTTTTATCAAATCTACTAAAAAGAATTATTTTTATCTATACTAAACAGGGGCTTAGTTCAATAAGTGCATAACTAATTTTTTAAAAATTGACTTTTTAAACTATCAAAGTAAGGATTCATGAGGACCCAATCTCACTTGATTGAATAGGTTGGGAAGCATGTTGCACACTTCATGAAAGGGTGAGGAGTTTAACCCTATTTTCCTTGGATTCTTTGCTGTAAATTGGAAGAATGTCTTTAATTATTTAAAATTAGTATTCCAAAAAGAGTGCCTAGACGCATCTAGGCAAGCTTGGCACGCTTTATTAATTTTTTTATTTTTTCATTTTTTGAAAACCTTTTATTTGACTTTAATTTATTAACTATATTTTAATTTTTTTTTTTTAAAAAAGCTTTTATTTGCCTTGAATTTCAAAATTTTAAATGATTTTATCCATAAAAAAAAAATTCAAAGATGATTTTATTCGATGGAAATTTAGATAAGATTTAAGTTACGGTGAAAAAATTCAAAGATGATTTTATTCGATGGAAATTTAGATAAGATTTAAGTTACGGTGTTTTCTATATAATGTATTTAACATTTTGAGACTTATCATATTGTTGAAAACTTCGAAAGTATGTATGAAGTTTCTCTAAATCTATTAATTAGGACTTATCTAGTTGAAAGTTGAACTTATGAAAATTGAATAAAGTTATTTGTACAATGATTGTTAACAACTTTTGTTGACAATTCATGTGTTGTCAAGAGCTGTTTGATTGATTTGAAAAATAGTTTTTGAAACGAAATGTAAATTGTGCCAATTTATGATTGTTAACAAAAATTGTCAACCATAGTTGTACATGTAGCACGATTCATGAAAAATAGTCTAGTTTTTGTATTTCGAGAATTTGAAAATTTTATAATTGGCTAATTATAGGAATTATTAATTAAATATAGTATTTTATATTAGGTAAAAATTATATTGACTAGTTTCATGTCCAAAATCATAGTTTATTAAGTTGTAATTCGATTCAAATAGTCAATGGTTGGTAGTATGTTTTGAAGAAGTCAAAGATAGAACAATGAGAAAAATAATTGTAAAAAAGCTCATTGTCCACATTAGAAACGCTCGAGTAGAAATTACATTAACTCCACCGCTTGCTGGTTGTGGCCCAAAGCTCAAGCTGTGGACTGGCCTCTCACTAGCCGTGAAGATTGGTGCTCAAACGGTGGTCATATTCGACAAACCCTATGTCATGATTTTCAATAGATTTTGGAATCCAAAACAACCTCAAACACTCCATATTATATATACCCAAACTAGGTTTCGTTTTTTGGGTTGGCTGATCAATTATTTCATACAAGAGAACATCCTTTGAAGATCATAAATATATTCTGTAATTATCTTGATTCAACCACATGATCAAATATCCAACACCCAAAACGAAATCATTTACCAATTATCTTTCAAAGTTGTGAAGTTCGATAGAGGCAGCTAGAGTTCCAGTTGTTGAAAATCGATGTTCATTCTTGGATCCACACGGAGGGAAAAGAAGTCCAGAGTTGTTGGAAAGTGCACGTTACATAATTAAAGAGGTTTTTCAGCGATTTGTAGGTTGAGTGGTCAAAGTCTACTAAGATTTAGTTTCTCCACTATAAGTATTTCTTCTAGTGGATCGTTTTATCAAGGTTTACCCTGAGGTTTTTGATCCTTATGAAGAGTTCTTCAAAGGGTTCTCCTTTGTTACAAAAATTGATGTTCTTTACTTTTATGTTTTTGATCTATATTGCATGATTGACACATAGGGTTTAAATTGACATGAATAATCATCTAAAAAGATAAATTAGTGACTTGTTGCTTTTTGTTGATTGATTATTTTAATTCCACATTATACACCTATTCACCTCCACTAAGTGTTGTTGGGTCTAAACATTCGATTATTTTCAATTGGTATCAGAGCTATTAATTTGATTTGTTACCCAATTTTGTCTTAATGAGTCGATCACTCTCTATTCCTTTATATTTTGACAAAGAAATTATGCTTACTAGAAGCTTATGATGAGAACATTTTTAAAGTCTACGGATGAACGTGTTTTGGTTAGTATAGAAAAGGGTAAAACCATCACATCTACATCTGTTACTGGTGTTGTTACACCTACAAGTATCTCTATTTGGACTAAAGATGATTTAGTTTAATGTAATTGAAATAGTAGAGGTGTTCATGCCATGTTTATGTCTATTTTCCCCGAAAAGTTTAAACATGTGTCTGTGTGAGACTACTAAGGAAGCTTTGGGACGTATCATAAACCACACATCAGATAACTAAGACCGTGAAAAATTGTAAGATTCAAATGATGACCACTAGGTTTGAAAAAATTAGGATGAACAATAATGAATCATTCAATGAATTCTATGCCAAATTGAACAATATAGTAAACTCTAGTTTCAACCTAGGTGAGCGAATCCTCGAGGCTAAGATTGAAAGAAAAATTATGAGATCACTACCTAAAAGATTTAAACCTAAGGTCACAGCTATTGAGGAAATAAAAAATCTAGATTCTATTAAAATAGAAGAACCTGTAAGATCTCTACAAGCATATGAGCTTAGCTTACCCAGTCTAAAAAAAGAAATCTTTAACCCTATACGCTGTTAAGGAAGAGACTATCGATTAGATTAATGATGGCACCCTAAAGAATGAGGAATTTTCTTTCTTTGCTAAGAAATTAAAGAAATTCTTTAGAAATAATAATAGACCTTCAAAGAAGTATATAGATGACTTTAGTAAATATAGGAGAAATAAAATAGATAAGAGTGAAACTAGATATGCCAAAAAGAGGTCTCAATCTGTGAGGTCTAATGAGAGCTAGGGTTTTCGATGTATTAGAGTCTAGTGCCCAAGTTATAATAAAACCACAGGTAAGACTATGAACACCACTCTCACTAATAAACGAGTATAACTTAGATGATAAAAGTGAGAACTCCAGTCTTGATAAGGATGTGAACTATATGGAGTTTGCATCTGTGGTTAAGAGTGGACCTGTAGAGGCGAATGAGAGAGATGAGGACATAGAGAAATTTGACTCTTCAAATGAAGAATCAGAAGATGATATGGATATATATGAAGTATTTGACCTGTATGAGGAGAGCCTTAAGTTGAAGAATATTAATAGCTATACCTTTAAGAAATTTCATGAACTAGAGTTAGAAAAAGGAAGCTTAGAAATCAAACTTAAGGAGTCAACTAGAAAATTGAATGAGTTGAAGATTGAGAAATGATCATTAGAAATTAAGGTTAGCCCTTATTTGATCCCCATTTTTTTTAAAATACATTTTTTTCTTTCTTCTTTTCGACTACTTATTTTTCAATAAAATAATATTATATGGAACCAAAAAAAAAAAAAAATTCTTCATTTTTAACCACACATTCTTCATCAATCTACTATTTCAAAATGTATACTACACAAAAATGGGGCTCAAACAGGCCTAAAGACTCTTACAGTGATCTTGAGAAATCTAGTGCCCAACTTCAGTCTTTTTCTAGTGGATCTAAGAAACTTAACAACATGCTAGGATTGAATAAACTAGTCGGGAATATGAGAGGCTTAGGCTATAATGAAACAAATTCTCATACCAATTCCTCTTTAAAAAAATAAGGTTGTACCTATCTCTATCAAATCTAAGAATGTTGAAGCCCTATGATAGAAATCATATGTGCAACATAGGTTTCCTCAACCTAAAGTTCAAAATTGGAAACCTGGAATAGCTCTTAAATCCATTCCCACTTGTCACAATTGTGGTGGGTTAGACCATATTAGACTTAAGTGTTGTAAGCCATTGGTTGGGAATAACAAACAAGATTTCACTACTCATATTAGATTCTTGACTAACCAAGTGAGTCACTTAACTGATATGATAAGTTATCTAAGTTGACATCTTTTTCTAAGAAGATTTGGGTCAAAAAGAGAGAACTCTCTAGTAAAAGTGATACATTGAATTGCGGTGTTTCTCTTAAAGGCAAGAGCCCTTATGTTCCTCATTGAATATGCATTAGGTGCATGTGTATGCATTATTCATGAAATCTACCTACTCATGCATACACTAAATTTTTCCTTATCTCATTTTTTTCCCATTATCCTTTTAAAATTAAAATTAAGAAAATATGAAAAACAAAAGATTTTTGATGATAGAGCACCTTAAAGTGATATCAGTGGACATGTTATCTTGTGATCAAGTACTAGTAAAATTAATGAACAGTGAATAAAGTTTTCATTAATTTTGTTTAGAACTTGTTTGGAGTACTTGGTATAGATTACTTCATATATCATATGCACTACACACAGTAAGCTCTTGTGAATGAGTCTTGAACGCGTGTGTGAGATTTGAGATGTCGGTTATCGGTGTGGTGAGGTGAGGTGAGGTGACCTTGTATATGAATTGACCTTTAATTAGTTGATCTAAGCTCTAGTATATTCCCAATAAAGAAATAGTATTGAGCTTCAAAAGAATTGAATAACTTGTCACTAGAAAAAGTGAGACATTTTATACTTTTTTCCATAGCCTTTATGAATCTAGTAATTAAGCATGTTGAGTATTTAAAAATCGCGTGCCCTATAATTATTTGACTTGGGAATTACCAGTCTAAAGCTCGTTACATGGATCATTTAGAAAAAATAAAGAAAAGTCCGTACATAAGTTTTAAAATAAAAATAGGAGAAATATATATATATGCTCACAAATAGGGGGGGAGAAAGAAATATAAAAATGAGCTATTTTATTTAAAAAGTCCTAGTAGAACTAGTAACCCTTTCATACTTTGAGAAAAATATTCATTCACCAGTTATTTCTTTGCATAATTTTTCTCATCGATTTAAGGTTTTGAGTCTTTCTTACAGGATATTGGTGGCACTTTTCACATAAATGGTTGCTTATACAATTTACTCCATATATGTTTAGAATAAATTATGTGAAAAAAGTTCATTGTTTACGAATTATACCTGTATAAGTAAGCAAAATAAATATCATGTGATCACGTGATTTGAGTTTTTAATACATAATGTTATATTTAAAAATTCATGAAAAAAGAGTTATCTCAAATATAAATAAATAAAAAATCATTCTCTCATCACATGTTTTGCATAGTTCTCTATGTGCATAATTTTTCACTCATTACTCGTGTTATTCGTAATAATATTGCTTGATTTCCCTTTGTTATTCGTGACATAAAGGGAGAGAAATTAATATTTATTCCAAGGAGGTGGGTAGTATATGAGTAAGAATGAGTAGTTGTTTGTTTTTTATATTTGCGTTAAGGGGAGAAAATTGATGATCTGACTAACAAGAGTTGGTTTTTACCTTATTGATATTATGTTGAGTGTTTTGTATAATATTAATATCATATTTTTGGTGTTGCTAGTTCAGCTATTGTGATATTATATCTCAATTTCTCATGTTTAGATTTCAAGTTATTGATGCACGTAATGTTACATGTTCTGGTGTTGCACACATTTTTCTTGTATTGTTCATATAACTTAATCGTGTGCTTAATTGTCAGTTTTCTCTTGCAACACATGGTATTATTTTATTTCTTGTGTTTCAAAAAACATGTACGACAAGTTGTTGAGATGAAGTTTGGGTATTGAGTCTTGTGGTTGATAGTGTTGTCTTTATTATGTAGTGTTTAAATAAATTATTTTGTCATGGAATGCCAAAGGAGAGTTTGTTAGGTTCAAATTGTATTGACTAGTTCTGTGTCCAAAATCATAGTTTATTGAGTTGTAATTTGAGTCAAAGAGTCGAGAGTTCGTAATATGTGTTGAAAAATTCAAAGATAAAATAAGGAGAAAAATAGCCACAAAAATGCTCGTTGTTCTCTTTGAAAATGCTCGAACGAAAATTTTAGTAACTCCACTGCTCTCTAGTCGCATGCCCAGTGCTCGAGCGATGGACTGATTGTTTCCTGGCCATGAAGATAGGCGCTCGAGCGGTGGTCATATTTGGCAAACCCTGGGTCGCTATTTTCAACATATTTTAAAGTCCCATACAATCTCAAACACTACATATTATATATACCCAAGCCAAGTTTCATTTCTTGTGTTGGTTGATCAATTATTTCATACAAGAGAACCTCATTTGAATTTTGAAGAGTTTAAACATATTCTATAAATCTTTTGACTCAACCACAAGATCAAAACACAAAAGATCAAAATGCCAAAAATCAAATCCTTTACCAACAATCCTTTAGAGTTCTAAAGTTCGGGAGAGATAGCTAGAGTTTCAGTTGGTGAAGAACGATGTTCGTACTTGGTGATCCACACGAAGGGAAAAGAAGTCCAAAGTTGCTAGGAAAGTGCAGGTTGCCCAATCGAAGAAATTTTTCAGTGATTTATAGGTTGAGTGGTCAGATTCTAATAAGATTTAGTTGTGTCTGAACTAAGTGTAAGTTATTTTTTCTAGTGGATCGTTTTGACAAGGTTTGCTATGAGGTTTTTTTATTCATATCAAGAGTTTTTTAAGAGGTTTTCCTTTGTTAACAAATTTGTGTTTTTTACTTTTATACTTTTGATCTATATTTTGTGATTGACACTTGAGGTTTAAATTGACATTAATAATCATCTACAAACAATAAATAAGTGATTTATTACTTTTTATTAATTGATTATTTCAATTTTGCATTATACACCTATTCACCCCTCTAGATTAGTTGGGTCTAAACATTCAATTATTTTCATTTTATAATTTTGGATGTTTGATATATATTATTTTAATCATTAAATAATTTTTAAAATGATTAAGTATTTAAATAGTAAAAATAAGTAATTTTTTTACGCTTGGACTCGTAAAGGTTGAAATATGGCATCCACTCATAATCACGCTTTACGCTTTCTAGAATACCGTGTAAAATATATATATTTAATCAAATTTCTAAGTACGAATATATCTTTTAAGAATATTAATTAAATATAAAAAGAATGCTTATCTACAAAGAATACATCTTTTAATAATATAACTAAAATTTAAAACGAAGACGTAACATGTAAAATAATATTTTTCTATAAATTTACCCAACAACATTCACCTATTCACTCGAAAAATGGATAAACTACAAAAA
>CAIGRS010023642.1:0-16041 GCA_903798395.1 Fraxinus floribunda
AAGGCCATGCAGTCGCCCAGAGCAAGGATTCGGTTATCACCCAAACCTTCGAAGTCGCCCAGGATAGAACACATCCGAAGCATCGTGGCCAACTAATCCAACAGTTAGAGAAGCAGTTCTTAAACGGATTCGACATACCCCACGACCTTGAGATAGACGGTTGAAAGGGAAAGGAAGTGACGACGATTATAAAGTAACTTCCCCCCCACAAGTCGATCATTATGAAGAAAGTGGGCAAGTTACAATGTGACTGGATAGTTCCAAACGGTTCCATCATCTAGCAACATCAAGGGAGTATAAAAAAAAGTGAAGTCGTAGAAAGAAGGACCCCCGAATCAAAAACTCTTGACAAGAGAATATGTAATTTTCATTCCTTAGTTTAAATTTAAACCTTTCTTCAGTACTCGTGTGCTTGCGCCCCTTGGAAGCATCTTGTCTACTTTTCAGTTGTAAATCTTCACTAGTAAATACACCACTTTTTGAGACTTTGTCTCAAGAGGTTTGTTCCTTACACAATCGTCTGATCCTTTTTCTGTAATTGTTGGCGGGTTGAAAAACATGCGAAATAGGTGCATTTGATTATCAGTATTTTTCATAGAAAATGTGTTTTTTCCGCCTAACATCCTACTTTTGTATTGTTTAATTGACATTTTTTTACAAAAAATATTTTCTTATTGTTGATCATGTGATTATATTTTTCTTGAAAAAACAGGAAAAATATTTTCTTTCAAGAGTTGTGATTTTTATTTTTCGAAAAATTTCTCCATCTTTCTCTCTCTCTCATCTAACCCTCCTCTCATCTACCCACACACAATAATAATAATAATTGATGCTACGAAAAATCGCACCCGTTGTAATTCGAGGCTGACGAACAAGTATGAGCGCGAACGAGATCTTCCAGTACCTGAAACAAAGACGTCGAGGTGTGTCATTGTCGCCCCTTCGATGCTTAAGTCAGAGAGAGAATTTCGATGCTTAAGTCAGAGAGAGAATATGAAGAGAATATATGCTGTTAATTTTGTGTAAAAACGTACCTGACAATGAATGAGAATGATGTATTTATAGAGATGGGTGGTGGACTTCTAGTAGTACTCTACAACGTGGAGATCCCTAGGAGTTCTAATGTAATTGAAAGTAGCACTTGAGTTGACTTGGTGCTTTTCCAATATTTGGATAATGATGGGACTTTAATGCCATAATTCAGTAAGATTCGCTTAATATCCCACTGTTGGGGTTGTATCCTTGCTTGCATTAGAGGAGACTTGACATGTGGAAGGGCCCTTGGTTGCTGTGAGCTTCATAGCGATGTATGTGCTCGAGGCCGAGCACATTACCCCGAGGAGGTCGATCCTTAATTGCCCCAAAAATCCAAAGGTAGTCCTCAGGATTTGAGATCGGGAAATATCCCAAGAACGAGATTATCACTGGCCCTCGTGCATCAATGTCGGAGCCGCATGTTCTGGGTTTTGAGATGTGATGCATGATTAGTCAAGTGAGAGGTATGATCAGCTTTGGAAAAGGTGTCATCAACCATATCAAATTAGGCTTGATCGGCCTTGAAAAAGGCATGATCAGCCAAGGGAAAGTCATGATCAGCCTTGGAAAAGGCATGATCAGCTATATCAAAATAGGCATGATCAGCCATATCTAATTAGGCATGATCAGCCTTAAAAAAAGGTATGATCAGCCAAGTAAAATTCATGATCAGCCTTGAAAAAGGCATGATCAGCTTTGGAAAAGTCATAGTCAGCCATATCAAATTAGGCATGATCAACCTTGGGAAAGGCGTGATCAGCCATGTGTCATGCTCGTTGAGGAATAGGCCTACAGGATGATGCCACGTGGCTTCATCCGGTATGCCACGTGTCTCGATCGCTAGATGAGCGCCATGTGTCAGGGAATGGACGCTGGAGATCGGGAGGCTTTTCAGCTTCATCCGCTCCCTATAAATACCCCTACCCCCACAGCATTTGGCACTTTACACTCTTACAAGGCACCTCAGACCACCTCGAGTTTTAGTTTTAAGCTAAGACCTTACGGCTTGCAGATAATTTTAAGTTTTTGTTTTATATTTAAGGACGATGTCTAGTGGATCCTCGAGGTCTAGCCCAACCCTCGATGATGTACAGTCTATTATCCCCATGGTCGTTCCCCTAAGTAGTAGGCCACCTATAGGTATTCCCGACCTATGATCTAGGTATAAGGAGCACGAGGTCATAAAAATCACGAGGGAATATGGCTTGATGCCCTCGTGCGACGTTAGGACCCCTGGGCCCGAGGATAGAGTTTCGAGTGTACGGGAGGAAGAGATAGTGGTTTTTAAAAATAGTTTAAAAGGGAAAAGTAGATGGTCCCTCCACCCTTTCTTGGTCGAGTTCCTGGTGGAACATGAGATGTGTCCTGGGCAGCTTGTACCGAATGGGTGGAGGATGATCATATACTTTTTCATAGCTTGTCGGGCCCTTTCCATAGTCCCAAGGCTCGACCTCCTGAGAATGGTTTTCGAGCTTAAATTCCTCCTTGGCTTCAATTGTTTGGTCTATCTGTTGACCCTGGGTAGGTTTAGGATCCCGAAGATGCCAAACTCTCTTAAATGGTGGAAGGCGAGGTTCTTTTTTATATCCCATCAAGATCCCGACCATCCTTTTAGCTTGAAGTGGATCGTGCCAGATACTGCTCGATTTAATGAAGCCAGGCATACTTCGAGGTGCTCGAGAGGGATTGGCAGATGTTGGAGGACCTCGAGCCCATAGCCTATGATTTGGATCACCTCATCAGTGACGATATCCTCGACCTTGCCAATGTGAAGGGTATCGAGGGTAGGGTGTCCGAGCAACTGTTCTGACTATCTGACTGATGGCATTGTCTGGAAACTAACTTGTGTTTCGATTTTGTGTTTTGTAGAGCTCGAGATGACTTTTGACCTGGCCACAATCAACGCTACTGCCTCGAGGAAACCACAAGGGCCTCAAGCTCGAGTACCTGGCTTGAAGAAGGGGCGAAAGAGGCCTCGAGATCAGACCCCGACGATCACTGTGAGAGGCCCCAGGAAACTTCCACTTGTCGCCCTCAGACACCGAGCCAGTCGCAACCACCTCCGGCGATCGAGAAAAAGCCGTCTGTCCAAAGGAGCACGCCCGAGGTTGTAAACCTCAAGGACAAACCTGTGCCACCGACGAGCTCAATGCTTGAGGACTACAAAAGGTGCACTCTGATCCCGAGCATCGTTGCTCGATATAGAACTGACATTGAGGCTCTCCCCGGGATTGAAACACTCGAAGCTATGACAGTGAAGGTACGCCTCGTTCTATTTTTCAATTTTAGTTTTGAATGTTTGTGACTAATCATCGGCTTTCTAACTTGGACAGACATTAAGTATAGCTTAGGGCTTCACATTGAAGAGAATGGACGACGCCCAAAAAATTGTCGATCTCGTTGAGGCCGTGGAGCATCGACAACAAAAAATAACTGACCTCGAGGCTCACTACCAGGTGAGGAACAATGTTGTGGCTACTATCGAGGAAGAGGTGAAGAGGCTGAAGGATGAGCTTGGGGTCGCTAAGGACAATGCCGAGGACCCAAGCTTAAGCTCGAGCATAGGAGTAAGGAGTTCGAAGCCAAGTTGGATGAAGCTCGGGCTCAGGCAATTGAAGACTTCAAAAAGTCCGACGAGCTTACTACCATCAAAGGTGACTGCGCTCAAGGCTTATGGGTACGCCTTCAAGCAGGCTCGGGCTTACTTTAGGGCCATTTATCCCGATGTCGATCCAAGTAGGTAGCGTCCTGTTCCCAAGGTTACTAATGGTCTCGAGCTCTCAGCCTCAAAAGAGACTATGATCGAGGACAATGCTGGAGGTGGGGACGAGGACGGCGTCGATCAACTCGACGACAATGGCCTGGACTAGTTTTTCTTCTTTTGTTTTCTGATGATGTATATTTCCCGAGAAGGACCAAACACCTTTTGTGAATGAATTTTGTTCTTTTGTTGGAGTTTTTATCCCGATCTTTGCACCATTTTAACAAACTAATAAATTTGAGGCTACTTGGTTTTATAAACTCGAGCAAACTAATAACATCTAGCTCTCAAAGATAATTAATCTCAAAGTTTGACGATGGCTGGTCTGAATCTTGAACACATATGTTTTAATGAATAATCGATGCTCGAGCACTAACTTCGAGCAATAGTATTTTAATTTGGGAAGCCTGAATCTCGAGGAGAGTTCAAGCACGACAGTCGAACAACTTTATTCTTGTTTTAGCTAATAAAGCTTGAAGCTCGAGGACAGTTTAAGCACGACTTTGAGCATCTATGTTTTTCTTTAACAAAGTTTGAGACTCGATAAACATCATACAAATGTCCTGAGGTATTGTGCCCGAGAACTGTGAGTTAATTTCATGTAAAAGCAGTGAGCTCGAGCTCTTTTTACGTAACTCGAGGATGACCAAGGTTGGGATGCTTGCTTCGGGTAAGGCTTTGAGGTGCTTGCTCAGAGCAAGGCTTTGAGGTACTTGCTTTATGACAAGGCTTTGAGGTGTCTGCTCGGGGTAAGGCTTTGAGGTACTTGCTTTATGGCAAGGCTTTAAGGTTCTTGTCCGGGGCAAGGCTTTAAGGTGCTTGTTCGGGACAAGGCTTTGAGGTGCTTGCTTTATGGAAAGGCTTTAAGATGCTTGCTCGGGGCAACGCTTTAAGATGCTTGTCCAGGGTAAGGCTTTACGGTGCTTGCTCGGGACAAGGCTTTGAGGTGCTTGCTTTATGGCAAGGCTTTGAGGTTCTTACTTGGGGCAAGGCTTTGAGGTGCTTGCTCGGGGCAACGCTTTGAGGATGTTGGGATTAAGAGCATTTTTGCGGAGAAGAAATCCTGACCCAATTTATTCAATCGAAAATCCTTAAAACATCATACGTGGGCACGCAGGCCCATTAACCAAGAAATTGAAAAGACGTGGATGGAAGCCCGACAAACTTAAAAAATCCAAAACACAAGAAAAACTACTAAGTAAAAAACTATTTGTAGTAGATCTTAAGATTATCCGCGTTCCAAAGTCTGGCCAGTGGTCTCCCCAAGGTATTGCGAACCTGTCTTATGACTTCAAAGGGTCCTTCCAAGGTGGCCCCTAGTTTACCTGGGGCGTGACCCCCAGCTTCTGCCTTTCTCAACATAAGATCCCTAACCCCGAACTTCCTGGACTTTACCTTGCTGTTAAATTGCTTGGCCGTCCTTTTTTTGGTAGGAGGCAACCCTTATTGAGGCTTGTTTTCTTACTTCCTTAAGGAGGTCAAGGTGCTCCGTTGATCGTTCCTCGACCCCGGGTCCAAACCACCTTAGGCTCGGTAGTCTGGTCTCGATCGGAAGGGCGGCTTCAACCCAAAATGCCATCATAAAGGGAGTCTCGCCAGTTATAGTTTTATGAGACGTCCTATATGTCCAAAGTATAGAAGGTAGCTCATCCGACCAAGTTCCTCTAGCTTCCCCTAGCCTGGTTTTGAGATCTTGCAAGATTATTCGATTTGTAACCTCAGCAAGGCCATTGCTCTGAGGATGTGCTACAGATGTCAGACATTGATCAGTTCCCAAATTGGTGCAAAAGCTTTTGAACGCTGAATTATCAAACTGTCTCTCGTTGTCGGTTATGAGGACTTTGGGTATTCCAAACCTACAAATGACCTTAACTTAGGTTCTGAAAGTTTGGCTAGCGGCTCGGCCTTGAACCCACTTAGTAAAGTATTCAACTGCTACAGCGACAAACTTCAATTATCCTCAGGCAAGTAGGAAAGGGCGGAGGATGTCGACATCCCATTGCTCAAATGGGACAGCGCAATGTACGGGGGTGAGTTCCTTGGCGGGAGAGTAGATGACGTTGCTGAACCTCTGATATTTGTCACATCTTTTAACATAGTCTACAACATCTTTCTTCATGGTAGGCTAATAATATCCATACCTTATGAGCTTAAAAGCTAAAGCCTGAGCTCTTTGATGGGTCCCGTACACGCCTTCGTGGACTTCTTTCAAGGCTTGCATTGCTTCCGATGAAATAAAACTCCTATAATCATGCAATATCTTGATGTCCGAGCTCGAATGCTTCTTACCATACGCTGATCATCTGGAAAATTTCCATTAGTTATGAAATCAATGATCGGATCCATGCAACAAGTCTCTTGCTCAATATCCATGATAGAGGATGTTTGACTGATGCTTGGCTCTGTTACAAATTTTGCGTGGACCGCTCTACCAAGACCATCAACTCCCATAAAAACAAGTTGTGATAAGGCGTTGGCTTTAATGTTTAAGGCTCGGGAAATTTTAATGATTTCACAACTTTTAAACTGTCTCTGAAGGTCATGAACTTTTAGGCAATATAGGCTCATCTTCTCATCTTTCCTTTCAAATGTACCCTCAATTTGCCCGAGCACCAATTGTGAATCACTATAAATTTTTATGTGCTCAAGTTCAAGATTAATAGCAAGCTCTTGCACAATTATAATGGCCTCACACTCTGCTTCATTGTTTGTAGCATGAAACTCAAACCGGAGTGCACAATGTATTTCCGTACATCTGTCCTAGCCGATGAGTATGATCCCTGCACCCGAGCCTGAGGAGTTTGATGCTCCATCTACGAATATCTTCCATACCTCCACGACATCGCTGCTCGGGTATTCTGCTGGCCCCCGAGGCCTTGGGGTGAGTTCTGCTATGAAATCGACCAAGGCATGTGCTTTTATCGATGGTCGAGGTTTGAACTCAATGTCAAATTCTTCAAGCTCAGTGGCCCACTTTAATACCCTCCCCGATACGTCGGGCTTCTGTAGTATGTGCCTAAGTGGCTGATTAGTGAGCAATAGGGTGAGATTGGAAATACTGTCACAACTTTCGCGCTGCCACTACCAATGCAAGAGCTAGTTGTTCGGCCAATGTATACCTTGGTCTCTGCATCAAGTAATACTTTGCTGACATAGTAGATTAGCTATTGAGCTTTGTTTACCTCTTTCACCAATACCCCACTCACCGCATTCTGAGAGACTGCTAAGTATAGAAATAGAGTATCCCAGGCTCCAATTTCGTCAGAACTGGTGGGGTTGCCAAGGTGCGCTTCAATTCTTAGAACGCCTTCTCATAGTCTTCGGTCCATTCAAAGTCGTGACATCCTCTTAGAGCCTTGAATAAAGGAAAGCACCTATCTACTGCTCGGGACATGAACCTGTTCAATGCTGCAACGCGGCCCATCAATTTTTGTACCTCTTTCTTATTCCGAGGGGGCTCTATGGATGCAAGCGTATGTATCTTATCTGGATTGGCCTCAATCCCTCTATGAGTGATCATGAAGCCTAAAAACTTGCTCGAGGCTACACCTAAGGCACTCTTGGCTGAATTTAACTTCATCTTGTACTTTCGAAGTATAGTGAACACCTTCTCGAGGTCTTTAATATGATGACTTGCCTACTTGCTCTTAACCACCATGTTATCTACATAGGCCTCAATAATCCTTCCAATCATTTTAGCAAATATTTTGTTGATCAATCTTTGATAAGTTGCTCCTGCATTTTTCAATCCAAAGGGCATGACCTATAATAATATATGGCCGAGTTGGCCATAAAAGAAGTTTTCTCCTGATCATCCTTTGCCATAAGGATTTGGTGATCTCCAGAAAATACATCAAGGAAGCTGTACAGTTTATGACCCGACGTGCTGTCCATTGGTTGTCTATCCGAGGTATGGGGTAACTGTCCTTTGGCCACGCCTTGTTAAGATCATGAAGTCAATACATACTCTACACTTGCTGTTAGCCTTCCTGATGAGTACTACGTTAGCGAGCCAACCGGGATACTGGACTTCCCCGAATAAACTGAGCACTGAATAGCTTCTCAACCTTCTCTCATATCACCTCTCGTCGTTCGGGTGCAAACTGTATCTTCCTCTGTTTGACCGGCTTAGCACCTGGGTTGATATTCAGTTGGTGAACCGCAACGCTTGGATCAATCCCAGGCATATCCTCTACACTCCACGCGAATACGTCAATGTTGCAGGATAGACAACTTACGAGCGCGGTCATGAGGTTTGCATCAAGGTCTCGACCAACAGTCATCCTCTTACCGGGCTCGAGCTCGACCTCTACAAACTCTTTCACAGGAGCAGGTCTTTCCCTAAGGTCGGGGTCGGGTGATGATATCTGCATGACGTTGGAAGTTATTCCACAAACACTGGTAATATAGCAATGCCTAGCAGCCGTCTGGTCTCCGCGGATGACCCCTACTCCACCATGGTAGGGAACTTTATAACAAGGTGGAACGTAGAGACAATAGCCCTGATCTAGTTGAGCAACGACCTTCCCAAAATGGCATTATAAGCCATCGAAATACGTACAACCTGGAACGATGTAAGCTCAGTCGTCTGCTCTTGATTCGATTCCAATGTTAGTGGTAGATTGACGACTCCTTTCGGGATAATTGTACTACCTCTAAAACCTTGCAGAGGGGTTTGGACGACCTTGAACTGGTCAGCCAAAATCCCAATCTTGGAATATGTTTCATGAGAAAGTATGTTAGCCGCACTCCCATTATCGACCAAAATCCTCTTCACCTCAAAATTGGCTATGATCGCTGATATGACCATAGCATCGTCATGAGGAGGTGACAAACCTTCTAAATCCTGTGGTCTGAACATAATTTCTTCTATACCCCCAGTCATTGCCCTCAAGTTTGAGTTATACTGCTTGGCGTATTGTTTACGCCCACTGTTGGAGTCTCTACCTGATGCTATTCCTCTAATAATAACATTAATTGTCCCTGCAGTAGGTTGGTTATTCACTTTTCTTTCTGGACCTTTCCCCTTGTCCCTATCGGTCCTCGGACGTTTGCCATTGTTAATGTATGAGCTTAGAAATCCCCTCTTTATCAAAGTTTCAATTTCTCGCTGGAGCGCGTTACAGTTCTCTGTGGTATGCCCATGATCCCGATGATAATCTCAATACTTACTCCTGTCCACGAGCACTTGGAGGCGACTGCATCCTCGAAGGCTATTTAAGTTCCGTCATATCTTTGATCTCCATCAAAATATTTGACCTCGAAGTGTTCAAACGAGTCAGTGGTGCTAGCTTTGTCTCCTGCCTCAGTTTGCCTCTGTTTACCTTCGGACGAGGATTAGAGTCATATGGCCTCTTGTACTCGAGTTTCTCCGAGGTCGGGTGAGAATTCCTCATCGGGTTAAGTGTTTCTTCCATGTTGATGTATTTTTCTGCTCGAGTAAGTAGCTCAGCCACGACCTTCGATGGGTTTTTTAACAGTGACATTTTGAAAGCCTCACACTTGATGGCATATATAAGGGCTGAGATTGCTGCAGTTATGTGAAGGTTAGGTATCTGAAGTCTTTCTTTGTTAAACCTCTTCATGAAATTTACGTAGGGTTTCATTCGGCTCCTATCTCAGCTGCATGAGGGACGCTGATGTCTTCCTAATACGCTTGCTACTAGCAAAGAATGTAAAAAACTTATCAGCGAAGTCAGAGAATGAAGCAATGGAGTTGGGCCCCAGGATGAAGAACCAATCTCTGGCAGTGTTCGTTAAGGTTTGGGGATAAGCCTTGCACATCAAAGGATTCGGCGCTGCTTGTAGGTTCATGATGTCCGTATCCGTATATATATTGAGGTGGTTGATGGGATCGGTTGTCCCATCATATTCTTTCATGCGGGGGAGTTTAAACCTGTCTGAGAGTGGATAGGAAAGGACATCCTGCGTGAACGGAGTGTTAGGGGTAAATCCCATTGCCCCTTGGGTACCTTTCTGCAACCCAGCAGTGATGCTGTCCTGTATGATCTTGGACAGCTCACTTGAGTCCATGGTGACCAACCTCGAGGCCGAGGCTACTGGGGGGACACCCAATGCCTCAGATCCATCTTTATCATGAACAACTCGTTCACCCCGAGCACGAGCATCATTCATGAAACCTCCTCGCTGTCCTACCTAAGGCGCCGGAGGATGTTCCTACGCCTGATGGTCGTTCCTCTGGCTTAACAACTAGGTCAGTGTTGCAACTTGCTGGTGAAGTTCTTCGAAGGCCTGGGCTGTAGGTACTGCAGATGACTCATCTTGATGGGTTATGGGATCCGCGCCGGTGGTGGATCTGGCGCGGATGAGCTTGCTGGCGGAAGACCTGAACGTGTATTGACCATGACGTTTGGTAGTGTTTCCCACAGACGGCGCCAATGATGCTACCAAAAATCGCACATGTTGTGATCTGAGCTTGACGAACGAGATCTTCCAGTACCTGAAACAAAGGCGTTGAGGTGTGTCCTCGTCGCTCCTCCGATGCTTAAGTCAGAGAGAGAATATGAAGAGAATATATGCTGCTAATTTTGTGTAAAAACGTACATTGACAATGAATGAGAATGAGGTATTTATAGAGATGGGTGGTTAACTTCTAGTAGGACTCTACAACGTGAAGATCCCTAGGAGTTCTAATGCAATTGAGAGTTGTACTTGAGTTGACTTGGTGCTTTTCCAGTGTATGAATAATGATGAGACTTTAGTGTCATAATTCAGTTAGGATTTGCTTAATACCCCACTGCTGGGGTTGTATCCTTGCTTGTATTGGAGGAGACTTGACAAGTGGAAGGCCTTGGTTGCTGTGAGCTTCATAGCGATGTATATGCTTGGGCCCAAGCACTTTACCCCGAGGAGGTCGCCCCTTAATTGCCCCAGAAATCCAAGGGTGGTCTTCGGGATTTGAGATCGGGATATCCCAAGAACCAGATTATCAATAATAAATATATATAATATTTTCTAAATCGAAAACTAAATCAATCAAACATATTTAAATAATAGTATTTTCATACAAATAAGTTTTAGGCAATTCAACTAGCCAGAATTTATTTTCATTTAATGTAAATTTCACCATCGCAATTAAACGCACCCTTAGATCTTTTCTATTTGATAATTTATGAGTTGCTTATTTAAAAATTTAAACTACTAAAAATAGGTTTCGTTACCTGAATTTTATGTTCATGAGTTGAGTCCTTGGAAATTTTCTTTGGGAAATTTTACCATAATCTTACTTTAGAATAAAATATTATTTGTAAATTGATCTTGTAGATTTAACCGCGTGAGTGGACACCACCAATATCATTTACTTTTAGGGCCCCAAATGCCAAAAAAGTCAAAATACTATTTAAATTTGTTTTAGGTCAAAATTCAGCTCTTAACTTTTCCATTGTCAAAGTCAGCTGTCTACCCAAAATTCCAACAGCCCTCCCCTTTCCGAATGAGCGTACACGTGAAAAATTATATTAAGAAAACAAATACTTCCTCCATCTCATTTATATAGATTTATTTTTCTTATTTTCTTGTCACAATTATATAATCTTGTTTTTTTATTAAAAATATTTTATTTTGTTCTTTTACTAATAGACTCTTATTTCTTTACTACTTCTAATAATAATTTACTATTGATTATTAATAATTAAATGAGGGTGAATTAGGAAAGTTTTTGGCAAAAATTATTTTTTCAATAATATTAAATAAAATCTTTTAATTTGTGTGAAAAACAAAATAAGTATATATAAATGGGACCGACGGAGTAGCTATTATCGCAAAATTTGAAGCGTTACTTTATTATTTGTATTCCATTATGATTCATCATCATCTTAACATCTTATTAATTTTAGTACATATTTTCTTATAAAAAGTATATCTTTTTCGTATTCTGACACTCAATAAAATATTACACTTCGTTTAATATATGTTACAATACATAGAACTGTTTATTTAAATTTAAATTTAAAAGAAGAAAGAAATTCAAAAGACGAGTATTTACATGAACAATTATTATTGCCTGTTTGGGAGTGCTTAGATTAAAATTTAAGCAACAAGTCTCACATAACGTGTGAATAAAAATTGTGTTTAACCAACTTATATAATAATATATCTCATTTTTGACATAAACTAAAGTTAAAGTCATTGTCCTAGGCGAAAAATTGTCAAAAATATAATTTGAAATTAATAAAATGTAGTTTTAATTAATCAATTAGTCGTTATCACCTCTAGAATACAATATTTCCACAAGTTACATGAAAATAAGATACCATGTTTAACCATTCGGGTCACATGTTTAAAATATAAATTTATAACTAATATAATAATTAAAACAATGTGATCGGTCTACCTAATAAGAATATAATTACACACTAAAGTACAGGCGCCAAATCAACAGTGATCTCCTCTGCATCACTTTGATTATATAAAGAGATCTCAAGAAATCCTTAAGGCCCCTATAAGATCTCAAACCCTAATCAACATATCCGACATCAAATCTTAATAAATCTATGGATAAGTTCTTTTCAATGTTTTCAAAACAAGAAGAAGATGATTTCTTGCTGGAAACCCCAACTTTTTCCATAACCTATCCAGAATTCATTATCCCACAAGATCTAGGAATTGGTCCTGCTTCCCTTTCTTCATTACATGTACAAGGGACAACCTTAAACCACAATAAAAAGGGTAAAAGGAAGTGCATATCTAATGAGTGTCCCAAAGATGTCCTGCGGAAAAAAATCGTGCACCGAGATGTTGAAAGACAAAGGAGACAAGAAATGACCAACCTTTATGATTCGGTCCGTTCTGTGATTCCTCCAGAACTTCTGAAGGTGAAGAAAAACATTTCCTTCTTCAGTTTCTATGTTTTCGTTTGATGAAAAATTACTAAATCCCTTCTGAGCTTTACTATTTTATAATCATGAAACGATTTAATTGATGGCATATTTGTTGTGTTGAATTGGATATACATGAAATAGAAATAAGGAACTTCTTTGTTAGGTAGTGCAGTGTTTTTAGGACTCTGTGCTCATGATATATGTCTCTTACTGTAGAGTAGGCTTTCCATCTCCAATCATATTCACAAGGCTTCAAATTACATAAGATAACTGCAAAATAACAAATGTGAATTGAGGAAAAGAAGGTTAAAATGTTCTTCATTATTGTGTCTACTGTTGATCTATACTATGTGCTCTTATATGTCTCTTTTTCTAGGGAACAATTCCATATCTGATCATATGTATGAGGCTGCAACTTATATAAGTTGCCTACAAACTAATATGAGGGAATTGTAAAACATGAGGATTAAAAACTTCTTCATTATCATGAATAAAGTTGTTTACATATGTGCTCATGTTACATACATATAGGGTAAGTGTCCATATAGGATCTGATTAAATAGGTTAAATATTTCATAAGATGCCAGCACCAATTAGTAAGGGAATAGGGAACCAAGAGGTTTAAAATCTTCTTCATTGTCATATGTAATGTTATCACACATGCTCGTAATACTTGATATGTCTGGTTGATGCGTATTCATGAGGTAGGAAATTACATAAAATGCCTGAAAAATAATATAAGCGATCTGAGGAAGAAGAGGGTTAAAATTTATAATACTTGTATGTATTTCTTTTTATAGGGAAATTTTGTTTAGTACTTGATGCTCGTGATATGTATATATGTAACATGTATCTTTCTCTAAGGTAACTGTTCCGCATCTGACCATATATTCAGTTGGCTTCAAATTGAGTAAGATGACGCAAAATATTATAAGGGAATTGATTTACAAGAGGGTTCAAAGATTCTTCATTATCTCGTATAGTGTTGTTTAGTACTATGTGCTAATAACACATCTACATGTTGCTTTTATCAGGGTCATCAATACTTCTTATGGGATTATATTCATGAGGCTGTAAATTATATAGTATGCCTGCAAAATAATACAAGGAAATTTGGAAACATTCGTGGTCCATATCTTCTTCATTACCGCTTGTACTACCCTTCATCTATAGACTATATGCTCATAAACGTATATATGTCTCTCTTTCTACCTGTCGCAATATGGATGCAAATTATGTGTAGTCCTACATACTCTCTATCTCGATTTCTCGAGCAAACATCTTATATCGGATCATATTCGTAAGGCTGAAAATTTTATGAGATGCAAGCAAAATTTTATAAGAGAATTGGGAAACTACAAGAGGGTTATATCTTCTTCATTATGGTGCGTAGATCTGTTTTATACTACATACTCAAAATATGTATATATGTCACCTTTTCTAGGGTAGGCAATATTACATGGATCATGTTATGAGCGAGGTTGCATTTATATAAGAAGCCTGAAAAATAATATAAGAAAATTAAGAAACAATACAATGTTAATATTTTCTCCTTGTACAGTGCTGTCTAATACTATGAGCTCTCATAATATGTTCTCTTTTTTCTAGGGTAAACGTTCCGTGTCAGATCATATTCACGAGGCTGCAAATTATATAAACTATCTGCAGAATAATATTAAGAAATTGAAAATCAGGAGGGATAAGCTAAAGAAATTATTGAATGAACAAAACTTCAAAACTGGAAGCTGCTGCAAAACTTTACCTGTTAATGTAACTGTACAATCATGCACAGTTGGTATTGAGGTTTCAATAACAGGAGATTTCACCATTCCCCTGTCAAGTGTGCTGCAAATGCTGCTAGGTGAAGGTCTGAATGTCATCAGCTCTATTTGCACCCAAGTTGAGGGAAGATCACATTATACTATCCTATCCGAGGTAAAGTTATAAAATGAAATTTGGTTGTTTAAGAATCACATATCATTGATGATTAATAAGTAGATGATCTTTTAAGTTTATTTCATGCACTACTTTTTCAGGTTATGGATTTTCCTGGTGTCAACCTTGATAAGCTGCAAAGGAAGCTGGGTTTCACGATCAATCATTGGATAAATTTCGCGTAAATTATGTTGATTTTTAATGTGAAGTGTTGGAATTTGGGTGTACCCGAATTCCTTTGTTGAAATTGTTAAAATAATTAAAGAATTTTAATTGAAGTGCACGTCACGAAAAATTCAAGTTTGGAATGTTATTGGAGTCCTATGTCAAGTTGAAGTTTTTTTTTGAAAACTCGTTGGGACTTGAAATTTGTTTTGGACTTGATTTTTTGGTATCCTATTTCAACAACAATTTCACTAGGAGGGTTTGGATATCCCCTATATGTTCTCTTTAAATATTAGGCTCTTCTATACAACTTTAAAGTGTGAGAAAATAGATTACTAAAATTATAAGATTTATTGTAATTTTTCTTTCTTCTCCATTATTCTTGAATCAATAAATCTTTTATCTCATCTATCATATTCTTGTCTTTTATTCTTTTGTTTTTGATTATATACTTCTAAAAAACGCAAGGTTCGACCCTAACAATAACTAGAGGGGGTGAATAGGTATTTAATGCGGAATTAAAAACAAATATGAATTAAGCAGCAACAAGTCAATTTTAAATCTTATATGTTGAATTACCACAGTTAGAATGTAATAAATGGTAAAACATAAAACAGTAAAGAACACAAGAATTGTTTACGGAGAAACCCAATTGGGAAAAACTCTGAGCGCTTTGCAGTCAATCCACTATAAACAATTCTGTACTTACAGTCTACTAGACTAGACAACGATACGAATTATCTGATCTCTTGACTATAGTTTCAACAGCTCTCCTGAATTATGTACTCCTCTGCACCAATTTCAGCTGCAATTTTGACAAGTTTTATCAATCTACAAATTTATTGTCTGATGTTTATTATTCCACTAGTTGTATGGTTCTTGAATGTCTTTATATAACTGCTAGAGCTTTTGCTAGATTTCAAAATGACCTCGATTTTCATGCTGTTATATATTTCATGGAATTGAAATTTAGAAAATATTGGAAAAAATTATCTATGTTATTTCCTTTAACATATGTGTGGACCCTCGATATAATTTATCGGGTACTAAATTTATAATTGATCAAATGTAAAATGCTTTANATTTTCATGCTGTTATATATTTCATGGAATTGAAATTTAGAAAATATTGGAAAAAATTATCTATGTTATTTCCTTTAACATATGTGTGGACCCTCGATATAATTTATCGGGTACTAAATTTATAATTGATCAAATGTAAAATGCTTTAACTTTTAATACACATGTTACTTATAGAAATTTTAAAAGACGACGTTTCGAGAAATGTATGAATTATATGCTTCAC
>CAIGRS010023648.1:0-12601 GCA_903798395.1 Fraxinus floribunda
ATTCTACGTTTTAGGGTTTTTGAAACGTCTATTTAAAGATCTTTTAACGTTTTCTGGAGATCATTGATTTGAATAAAAAGTTTCGTTCTTATGGAATTTCAGTTTTCTTATTTTCAAGATTTATGTTGGTAAATCTTTTACTTCCGTTCTGCGTCATACTATAAAAATTCATTGAAACTAAAGCTGTTTATGAGTTATTGCTCCAAAGATTTACAAATATCATCACATATTACGGTAACATGTTGTCACAAAGGAAAATGGCCATTGCGACAACAAAAATTGATTTCCTCGAAATGCAAATCAAAAATAGTAAATATTCTCTTCAACCACACATTGCCCAAGGACTTCACAAGATCCCTGATGAAAATTTGACAAAACAGTAAGTCCAATGATTTCTTGGAGTTGTGAATTATATGATTGAATCTTTAAGCAATTGCTCCGACAAGACATATTGAAGAAAAATCTTCCAGGGACGGACCCAAATCATTTGTCTTGTGGGGTCAAAATGAGAATTCATTAAGTCGTAAGTGTTAGGTAAAAAAAAATGTGGGGTCATTTGACCCCACATGACCCCATGTGGGTCCGCCCCTGCTCCACGGTGATTTTACAAACAAACTCAAGTTGTCAAAAGAATAAAAAATGAGATTCATGAACTTCTAGCATTACAAATTCCTACTGATGGGAAAAGAATCTTACAGCCAAATGCAAGTGATTCATACTGGGAAGCAGTACTTCTGGAAGAAAAGGATGGTGAAAGGAGAATTTGTCGATACAAAAGTGGTGTGTTCAAAGAGTCAAAAAAACATTACCACTCTACATTTAAAGAGATCCTTGCATTAACAGATGAATTGAGAAATTCCAATTGCATCCTATTGGTCACAAATTTCTGGTCGATATGGATATGAAGGCATTTTCTCCAATGCTAAACTTCAAAAAGAGACAAATTCCAAATTCACAACTATTGAGATGGGCAGAATGACTTTTCAATTTTGACTTTGAAGTCAAACACATAGAAGGCAAATCAAAGCTCTTGCCTGATCTACTCTCCTGATCACCACCTTCCATTCAATCATAAATTTCTATCATTTGTATGCTGAATTTACCCTATTACCCTCACAAAATCCTCCAATCCAAAATTTCCCTTCTGGACTTCAAAATATGATAAGAAATCAAACAATTCATTCAAGGTCAAAGGAACTCATATTAATATACCAATCCATTATTATCAGACAATACGGCATCCAAATTCTTGGAGGTCTCAAATTTCATCCAAACTATCCATTTTTAAATCTCTTTTATTTAAATCCCGATTAAGTGAACGAGAAATTTTCAAAAGAACTTTTCTATTTGCTCTGGTACCTTCTTGAATTACATCAAATTGCAATATGTTTCAATGCTGATAGCATGGTTGCATGGCTTTCTGAACTAACCTCCAAACTCTGGAAGGATTACCCAGAATTATTTCCAAAACCAAGTCACGAAGTTATTAGATTTTTTGAATGGTTTTTCCCACTCTCTCATTGGAGAGACAAATTTCATACTTCTTTTTAAAAATTTAAAGATCTTAGAACTTCATGCTTAAAAGGTTCATGTAATTCTTGTTTTTCAAAGATGGGGTTATTTCACTGAATTGGGTTGCTATGAACATTTTTCTCATATCAAGGAGTATGCCGTTCAATTGTTTAATCTCCACAGGGTTTGGGAAAAATATTCTTAAGAATTTAGAACGTTCCAAAGAAAAATGGCGAAACTCGATCAAACAATTCTTCTAGAAATTTGGCCTAACATTGAAGACGATGCACCATGGAAAACATTTCCAATGGCTTACACAAAGGATACAAAAGGATATTCAATTTTATATGTAGAGTTTAAGCCAGATTTATAATTATTATCTGGTCCACCCTCCTGATGATTATCATTTTGACAATTCTTGGAATCGATTGTATAGGACGACCAACACAAAGCCTAGGTCAAATATCCAAGTACTTAGAAGACACTCCAGAAGGTCAACAACTTAAAGAAAGGTTAGGGAGAATTATGAATGAAAACATCCTCACTACCATTCTCTACACTAAAAGAGATAACCCACAGTTCACCAAAAAGAGATCAAAAGGAAAAGAAAAAGTGCCACGAGAATGTTCAAGCTCAAACCAACAGGAACCAACACTGTCCTAACTTCAAGATTCTCAAGATCCGTGGTCTTACTCTTTTGACCTTTACGATCTAAAATATCTTGAAAAGCTAGAACAACAACTTCAAAAAGATAAAAACAAGATTGAAAATATGCCTTGGTGGAAGTAAGCTGGATTATCATCACATTCTAAAGATTCAGGTGAAACAGCGAAAACAACAAATCTTGGTATCCCGTGAAAACTTCATCAACATGATTAATAAAAGTATTTTGTCACTTTGTATGAATTGTATATCATTTTGTACAATAATTGATGAAGCATTGTTTGCTTTATCAGAAGTCTGTAAAAGCATATGAAAAAAGATGGTGTGACAGGGTTGGGGACGTGTCGCCTCCTTATTGGAGGGTGGGTTGTCAGGACAGCCCACCCTCCAATAGGGGGGCAACACGTGTCATCTCTGTTTTTGGGTTGGTCCTCAACCTTGTCATAGTAGCATCTCTCAAAGCATATTCCCTATATATCAAATAAAGGACTGCTTAGTCAAAAGTTTTTGTCCGTTTGTATCATTATTATACTCGAGTCTTGTATGCTTTTTAAAAGTTGTCTATCCATTTTTAGAATTATTGTACTAGTATGTAGTATTGTGTCTAAAGATTGTAGGAGCCTCCTCCTCTATATAAAGAACATTACTCCTTCATTGTAGGATTTTCGAAAAACATAGATAGAAGACTTAGTTATATAACATCATGAATTTATAAGTTTTCTCTATTTTCTCACTAATATCCAGAATTCTAATATTAGTCTTGAATAAGTCATGTTAATAAACTAACTGACCAATTATATGAGTATGCTCTACTATTATCTTTTCTAAGGATTCTTAGCATCAAAAATTGTGTTGCAAACCATGAGGATCCATCAGGAAAATTTGTGATCCTAAGAGTTAGGCCCAGTTTTGATGCCTCAAATTGGCTATTAGTCTGTGGGCTAAAATACATGGGTCGCATCTCTCCCTAGTTGGTATAAGAGCCATGAGTTGTTAACAATTGATTTTCATGTTAAGTATTAGTATGAAGGATTACTAATGAGAAAATATTTATTCTAATCCAAAGAGTATGTACAAGTTCAAAATTATATCATCTTCTGCTTGCCTCTGAAAAAGAACAGTTTGTCACCTTGGAGATTTTACCACATCTCCCAAATGTTTGGCTATCAGAATGATCTACCCGTCTCTATTTTGGACCTGTAAGATTTTCTCTTACCCTGCATAACAGAAAAGGTCCCCTGCAATTTCAAGGATCGCACTTCTTGATAATAAATCTTCAGAATATCAAAATGTGTGCATTGAGCTGTACAAACTGATGTATATTGTTCAAAATTGAATTTAGAAGAAGAGAGAATTTGGAATGGAAATGACCTCATAAGTGAACCATGCGGCCGCATGGCCTTATACCGGGACTAAATTTCCCGGTATGTTTTGTAGCATGCGGTCGCATGGTACAAATTTTTGACCATTTTGTGGCCCTTTTTTACCGTTTGATATTTGAACTTGGTGCATTTTCACTTGTTTTTTGGCACTATTTCATGCATTTGGACTTGGCCTATATATAGGACATTAATGTTCAAGGTTTGACACATGAAATACAATAGAAGTTCAATTATACATTCCAATATAAGTTTTGGTGAATTACACTTATTATTTGAGTGTTAATTTATTTCAAGGCTTGTTCAATCCTTCAAACCATTTGCCGAAAAACTTTCAAGCATCAATTTCAATCCGTAATAGGCAAATATTGTTTGAGGATAGGGTTTACGCGTTCAGGCTTTCGGTGATCATTTCATAACAATCAAGTTTGGTACATTGTTCTCAAGTTCGTGATTTGTAAACCATCAATTTCAATTCGTAAGGGGCAAATATTGTTTGAGCACATTTTATGCGTCCAGGCTTTCGGTGATCATTTCATAACAATCAAGTTTGGTTCATTGTTCTCAAGGTCATGATTTGTTGCTGCAATCTTGGTACGTTTGTCTCCAACTTCAGTGCAATCCTATAACCAAGACAAACTACTCTAAATGTTGAAACCATTCTTGTTACCATGTTTCCAAATTTCAACGTGCCCATATCAGATCTTCAACTCGTCTATGCTCTAAAGGTCCAAATCCAAATAGTTGGAGCCTTACCAATTTCAGTTACATATAGAGTAACTCTTTAATATCAAATGGTATATAGAATTCAAAACCATTCTTTGGGCTTTGTTATCGATCCTTCATTGAACAAAAGATACTCTGCTTCTTTAGATGGACACCAAACATGTTCCTAGTTGTACTCTTGTCCCAAGACAAATAGCACGAGCAGAATTTGCAAAACTCATCCCTGAACTTGGCTCACAACTTACGTATAATCCTACAAAGAAGCTAAAGATTCCATCCTATACAGTCTACCTAGCATTATTTCAGAAAAAAATCTGATGGATCTGTTGAAATCTATTTTAAAAAAGATCAAACTTATAAAAAGCTCCCATATTTTCCAACCCAGTTTGCTAAAAACATCCTTGTATATGCCTTTGATTCAAATGGAAGACCTATATACAGCAAACTGATGACTTTGGTCATGATTTCTAGGATGTTTATAATTTTCCTAGCTCTTTAAACACTAAAGATGATGATGAATCTCCTCTTGGGCAAAGGAAACCAAAGAAATAAAGTCAACGAAAGCTTCAAAAGGCTTTTGAAAATAAAGAACCTAATTTTGGTTTACTCGGTGAGCCCTTTGGAAAGTTTGATTACTACATCAAATTCACTCCATCACCTACGATAAATGAACCAATTGTCCCTTTGGGATGGGATGATGACGATGGAGACGATTGTCAGAATCATAGGTATTGGAATTGGAAGGATCATGATGAAAATCCCAAGTCATAATCTGTTGAAATTGTACCTACAGCTATGTTTCATCCTCCAATGAATCTTACTCCTCCAAAAAGCTTTGAAAATGATTATTCAGATCATATGTGAAAGGTAAAAAATCTAACCACCGAAAAAGCTGATGGATCAGTTAAGACTCTATCCCCATCGGGAGTTGTACTAAATTGGCAATCTGAAAATGCAGTCAGACAAAATTCGCTACTCTACAAAATTGATAAAAGCCAATAAAAAAAATGAAAGGACTCTCAAACAACAAACCAATACCATGCTCACTCCAATTGAAGCCTGCGAAAAAAGAATAGAAACAGTCCACAATTAAATAACGTCTCTTTTAGCCTAAAGACTTCCATTGATACAAGAGAGGGTCATCAAGCAGTTGAAAAACCAACTGCCATGGAATCTGTTCACGAAAATATGTTTCGGATTTAAATGACCGCAAGTGTACAGTTTGTTGACAAGTAATAAACTAGAAATCCTAGAATTTCGAGTATCGTTCCCACGAGGATTGATTTAACTTGATTTTTATTATTTCGACCTTAACTGAATCTATTAAATTTGAGATGAGTTTTTCATTTCTATTATTAAACTAAAACTAGCATGCAAATTAAACTAAAATAACAACCTAAATGCAAAATAACGTTTCAATGCAAAATATTTGAATGAAATTAATGTATGAAAGAGCACACTAGGATCCCGAATCAACAGCAAGTTCACTTTTAACCTCTATTTCACAATTTGATAACACGAAGAATTAGTTGAAAAGTCAATGTTTCTAACCTATCTAACAATCTCTTTCTAGTAGAATTAAACATATTCTAGCATACTATTTGACTATATTTCTATGACAAATACAATATACAAGAATGCATGACGTTCTTTAAACACTTAGAGATTCACGCAAAGCATATTGGTATACTTCTATCCTCTATGAACTAAACGATGATTTATACCTTGTCGAGCTTATTTTCCTTCTTTCAATGCATAAAATAAACCACTCAAACTCATACAACTATTGCGCATATAATTGTAGAGGCAAGAAAGTGTATATAAATCATTCAACATCCATCAAACGTGTTTAAATATCAAATTGCAAAATAGAAATTCGAAGATCACAATACGAGGTTCATCGTTCACCTAGTACATAAAAAGTCTAGCCTAACATGGATAAAATAAAACAACAATAAAAGTAATAAAGAGGAGACATTATCAAAGAACTAGAATTTAAAGCTTGAATCTTGAAGTGAAACCCTTATTCTAGCCTTTCTCCTTGCTCTTCAATGGTGTTTTTCTCTCTAAGAATGTATAACCCTAGCTTCTGGACGTTATTCGGTTTACAAAGGAGTCCTAGATCTTGTTTCCAAAAGAGGTCGAATCAAATTAGGAAAGCCAAAAATTCGCCAGATTTTCCTTGTATGCGACCGCATAGAAGGATTCTATGCGGTCACATTGAACACTTCGTTTGGCCCAATAAATCTCTACATTTACTAATGCAGTTGCATGCAAGTAACGCTATGCGACCGCATAGTGTTCTTCTCTTTCAAGGTGTGACATTTCGGTCCCTCAACTTTGCTTTCCCACTTTATGATCCTTTTTTCAATCTTTTCTTGTACCAATGCATAATTTCACTATTCAATTAGATCTTGTCAACTTCATGTCTTCAATTCCTTCTCCGACTCATCTTTTGAATATTTGTAATTTAGTCCCTGAACTTTAGTTTTTTTACCTTCTTAGTCCTTTTTCTCATTTTTCTTCCATTTTCACCCCAATCACCAATATTGACCTGCAAACACCATTTATAACAAATTAAGCTATGTTTCAAGCATAAAACGACAAATATCCAAGTTTAATAATCGATATAAACGTGTAAAATACACTCTTATCAACTCCTCCAAACTTGAATCAGTGTTTGTCCTCAAACAACATAATAACTTAATTCTGCATAACACATGGTTCAACAATTCGCCGTGTCTTAGGATTGGATCTTAGTATGAAACAAAATGAGCAACTACAACCGTGCAAAAATCATATCAATCTCCACATATTACATGAAAACTCGATGTGTGTTTGTGTAAACTCATACCAATATATCAGTATCATGATTGACTCATATCCGACCCATATGGTCAAATTTTCACCTCATCGCTCGAAAGATACACACTTCCCCCCAAAATTATTCTTTTCATTCAAGTATCCCAGGGTGTGTTCCTTGGTTGAACTCATCCATATCTAGTCCTTTCTCTCTCCTAGTCCAGATGCATCATACTGTCACAAGTTCACACGTTAACAAGTAGCGGTTCTCCTATTTTTGATTTCTTCAACCTTTGAGATTAGACTCGATTAATTTGATTCGTATCAGGGACATAATTCCATCAACTGGATGCATAGGGCTAATCGATGATTTCTATATGCACGAGTACATATGTTATTTCTGAAAACACCTTTTTTTATTCTTTTTTTTCTCCATGACATCTTTCATTTGCTTTCTACATAATCCTTGTAGCGAGCTTTAGGCCGATGACTCTCAAGTCAGATGACCATAGAGCACCAAGTTTTAAACCCTTGCAGGCTTAATCACTCGAGTTACATAAGCTTAAACAAATGTCTTTATTTGTTCAATGATTAGTGCAATGCCCCTATTCTTTTTAGCCATCTAGTTTCTAAAACTACTCTCTAACTTGAATCTTTCACCTTATTTTCATCTCACTGGTTTCAAACAATCCACACAATTTATTATGCATGGAACCCCTACTCATCTTAGTGCTCCCTTGTAAAAGTTTAACATCTAAACCATCCTAAACTTTGATTATGGTGTAACACATTAGAGATTTTCTGGGTGTAATCACTATGTTCACCTATTTCTAGATCATGGGTCAAATCATTCAACAAATATACCAGCATGAGCATCGTGCGCATAATAAATCAAGTTTCACATAAGCATGTATTGAATAATCTAATAAGCACAATTTTCATCACACACGGTCCATACATAGTCCAATATTACTCATCACAGTTGGCAGAATTGTCAAACCCATACAAGCACACAAAACTCCAAACAAAACCAGAAATGCATAAAATTAAAACAAACGAAATGTTTTTTTTTAAATGAAAAAAATAAAAACAAATCACACGTCACACACACAAACTATAGAAAATAAACTCCACCCCCAAACTTAAATGACACAGTATCCTCAATGTGGGATGAATAGAAATAACAGAAAGGAAAACGGAATTGCAAAGCAAAAATAGAAATGCGGAACAAAATGGTGGAAATAGGTCCAAAAAGCTTGATCAGTACTGCGAAGAGGGGGAAAGTCTAGTACAAAAGTGTCATCGACAGTCGGTGGAGGTGCAAGGATCTGTCTCATGAGCTCCGACTGGTGCACCGCTCAGTGCGCAACGCCCTAACATCGGTCTCAATAGTCCCTAAACGATCCCAGGAGTCATCGCTGCGCAACTGAATTCCATCAACGCGGCCCACATAGGTATTCAGCCACCCATTCATAACCTCCATCTCACATCTGGTAGCCAAGGTTTCCCGACTGGCGATCGCGGTGAGGGTCCTGGCCATAATCACATCATCTCGAATGGTCTACAGAGTGGTACTCATAGCACCTATAGTCTGTCCAAGTCCCTCAATTTTTCTGTCGGATGCAGTCAGCATTGCAAACATCTGACGAAGTAGTTGTGTGTCAACCTCCAACGGTGCCTACGGTGGTGGGGCTTCTAGCATATCTGCATCCTCGGCCTCCGGATCATGGGTAGCCTGCTGTTGGGGTAGTCATGCCTGCACCTAAGCGGCCGCATACTTCACCCGAGCACGACCCTAGGATTCCAACGTGGTACGCTTAATGAAGGGACTGGCTCTCTCCAAAAGCTCTCCTGATAAGATTATGACACTGACCCATTTATAAATACCACTGATCAGGCTCGGGAAAATTAGGGATTGATGTCGATCTGTAGAGACTCCCAGAGAGTGAATCTGATCATAAATGAAGGTAGCCAAGTCAATTTTGTGCCCCCGCACCAAATGATAGATCATGCTTGCTGTAGGATCAATGAAAGTAGTTCGGTGAGTNGCACCAAATGATAGATCATGCTTGCTGTAGGATCAATGAAAGTAGTTCGGTGAGTGGTGGGCTCCACATTATGGTACACGAATAACCAAAGAATGTCAATAGATGGAGTGAGCTTAATCTACTTCCAAACTGGAGTCAGTAACGGCCACGCATTCGCGCATTCCAAAAGAACCTCAGCGACTGTGTACCAATGAAAATCACCTGGAATGGGAGTGATGTTGTCCCATGTGAGCCCATAGAAGTCCTGGATCACCTCTGGTGTGAACATGATCAACCGATCTCGCACCCATGTCTGATGCTGGTGTTCAGTGCCGGGAGTATCGATGTCCATATTGAAGTTAGTATAGAATTCTCATGGTGTGAACATGATCCATCGATCATGCACCCATGTCTGATGTTGATGGTCGGTGCTGGGAGTGTCAATGTCTACGTTGAAGTTAGCAAAAAAATTCTCGGACCAAGCCCTCATAAATCGGATGTGGTCGATCAACGACTTTACCCCAACCACAATTCTGGATCAACATGGTCAGCTCAAATATAGGGAAATCAGTAAGATGGACTGGCCGTTCAAACTGTGCAGCCCAATGGCTGACTATATCAGAATACCGAATGATGGCCTCTGGATTAAAGAAACGACGAACTTCCCCTTCAGGTACCCTAGTGCGAGCGGTGCCCAAAGTATTGGCTACCTTTTCATTTCCTCGTGAAGTACGCTTGGGTGGCATTCTGTAACACAATGAAATGTAACAAGTCAAGCATGAGTGAAGCAGGAAACATAGAAATTAAACATGAAAGCAGCACAAGGGTGAGAAAAATGACAAACTATGCTACTCATGCGCGAAAAGTGAGAAAATCATGTAAACAAGTAAGCATCGCCATATTTCAGCACATAGGAAGGTAAGAATAGGTAGGGCAGAGCAAACATGTCAAAAACAATGAATAAACCCCAAAAGTAAGTCAAACGGGTGCAAAGGAAACAAGAAGAATAGTGAACGACTATGAAACTTCGTCACGTGACACCAGTATGAAAACTTGAAAATTTCCCGAGCAACCTTCAAGCTTAGGAAAGTGGGTAATGCCAACTACAACATATCCAAAATTGGTGCCAAACGGAGGTCAAATGGTTAGGAAAACCGGGGGACGAAGTAGGTGACAGAGGTGTCACGAGCCTAAGTCATATCATGCACATTGAATGGTCTCGTGACAATGGGGTGTTCAATGAGTGAAATGCAAGAGAGTATAATGAAACAAAAAGGTTAAAGTATATAGAACCCAAAGGCATGCACAATTGTGGAAGAAGTTGCCAAAAACCACAGTGAATCAATTCATCGAACACGTAGCAGGCGGTTAGTTGTGAGCAAGAATTAGAAGGCCATGGTAAAGGAATCTCACCCAAAAAAATTTCAACACAACAACCTCCTCAATCACAACTTCAAACTCTACCTAATCCCCACGCCTCAATCAACAAGCAAAGTAACAATAAAAACTAGCGAGAATGTGAACGAAGTGCGAGAAAGAGAGAACATACCTTACCTTGGTGTATGGTGGAGAGGTGTCCTTGGAAGGAGGTGTATGTGACTCGTGAGTGGGGGTGCTCGAGTAGAGATGGTGGAGTGTGATCGTGCGTATGGAGGGGAAGGGGCTGACTTTGGGCAAGTAAAGGGATGAGTTCCAATTTGGTCTTTTGAATGCGTAGTTCCCTTCTCAACTTATTCTATGCGACTGCATAGTATAACTTGGTGCGGTCGCATAGAGTAAGAGTTCAGAGCCAAGTCAGGCCCTCAACGCACCTATGCTACCGCATCTCTGGTGAGTCTATGCAGTCGCATAGACCACCAGAGATGTGATTTTCACCCTTTAGTGGAAAATTTTTGGCTCCGCTATGCTTGCTCTGTGTGACAAACATAAACTAACATGGTATGTGCGTGTGAGCTATGAATTCCGTCCCAAAATCGCTTCTAAGTGGAAAACACATGTGGATTCCAAAAACACATTTCTTTGACACTTTAGCCCCGAAACATGTGATTATTGCATAGAATTGAGTAATGATCATAGAATTGAGTAATGATCAAAGTACTATCCCCAAACTTGTTCCAACCACATTATAAACTATGTGAGATGTTCACGAGATGTGACAACACGCATAAAATGAGTGCAACTAGGATAACACTTGTAGGTAGGAAAAACTCTAAAATATGTGGATTAGTACCTTGATATGCGAGAGGTTTCTCCCAAAATCCCCAAAAAGGAATTGTACACCCCATGAAGCTCAGAAAATGGTCTTGTACCACAAGTATACATGAGTATTATGACAAATCACCAAAAAATGATTCCAACACCACAAACGACATGTATAATGCAATCAAAACTTGTATGACCGACGATGACTGAAAACTAACAAATGAAAACAGAAAAACTAAAAAAAAATGCTTAAATGACTTCATAAAGCAAAATAAGTAAAAGGGTAGAATCAATGAGTTACATCCCATCTAGCGCTAGTTTATAGTCGATAGCTCACTATACCGTATGGAGATCACTCTGGTGGTTTAAGAAGAACGGTGGATTTATCTATCGAGAAGTCTCCACTCAAATAATGTTTAAGCACTGTCCATTGACTTTGAATGTCCCTTTGCTCTCATGGGTGATTTCCACAGGTCCATGTGGAAATACTTGTGTAATAGTGTATGGATCAGACCATCTTGACCTCAATATTCCCGAAAAAAGCTTCAGACGAGAATTGAACAACAACACCTGCTGCCCCACAAGAAATTACCTCTTCTGAATATTCATGTCATGAAACTTCTTGGTTCACTCCTTGTAGATTTTGGCATTCTCATAGGCTTCCGACGAAACTCATCCATTTCATTCAATTGAAGTAACTATTGTTCACTCGCTGCTTGTAAATCTAGATTTAACTTGCGAAGCGCCCAATAAGCTCGATGTTCCAACTCAACTGACAAGTGACATGCCTTTCCAAAAACCAAACGATATGGTGACATGCCTATAGGAGTTTTGAATGCTGTTCTGTAAGCCCACAGAGCGTCATCCAACTTCTTGGACCAGTCTGTCCGTGAAGAATTCACCGTAACCTCCAATATTCTCTTTAACTCTCTGTTAGAAATTCCAACTTGTCCACTAGTCTAAGGATGATATGGGGTTGCCACTCTGTGTTTGACTTCATACTTACTCAACAGCTGCTCAAACTCGCGATTATAGAAGTGTTTGCCCCCGTCACTGATGATAACCTTGGGTGTACCATAACGAGTGAAAATGTGTTTTTTGAGAAATCCAATTACTACTTTTGCATCGTTAGTGGACAGTGCCACTACTTCTACCCATTTAAAGACATAGTCAACTGCCACAAGTATAAATTAGTTGGAGAATGACGATGGGAATGGTCCCATGAAGTCAATCCCCCAGATATCAAATAGCTACATTTCCAGCATGCTTGTCAGAGGCATTTCATTCTTT
>CAIGRS010023763.1:0-15574 GCA_903798395.1 Fraxinus floribunda
GTTGTGATCTCCTTTTCCGCCGCCTCTATCCCCACTTCTACTCCCTTCTCTGCAGCCACGATACCCTTGTCAACCGTCTCAAATCCTTCCTTCACCAGCTCCTCTGCCTTTATAGAAAATTTATGTAAATAAAAAAAAAGTGACAAAAATTCACAAAAGTGAGATACTAAACAAAGGTAACAAAAAAGTGCTTAAAGTATCATATCCACCACGTTAGTCCAAATATATAGAATTCCTGGCCTTTCCACAACGAAACCTCAATCCCACAGTTCAAAATTACTAGAATTTGCTATCTTTTGCTAATGAAACAAAATTAACATTCAAATTCACTCCCTCCAACACTCATCAAATAAATAATAATTTTAAAAAAATAGCAGAACAAATAGAAATTCAATCATAAAAAAAATTGAAAATCCGGGGCACAAAAATTCACCAAATTAGGGAACTGGGATTCCAAAGGCCAATGTTACCATCTACCAGGCCACCGGCAATTAGACCAAGAGGAAACTCTTCAGATTTAGGGGGACCTTTTCGTCAGGCAATCCGATTGAATCGCTCAGAACTGGGGGACCGTGCCAGCCAAGATCAGCTGACGATCGTCAGACGCGAAGTCAAGCTCAAAGATGTCGAGATTAGCAGAGGAGCTGAACTGCATATCCACAGTCTCAGGGATTGTCTCGGAAGTGCAGGAAGGCAATTTAGTTGTTTTAAAGGAGGTAGATGTCGTTCAGGCCATGATTTGGTGTTTGGGAATGAATTAGTGATTGAAGATATTTTAAATTCCCATTTAGTGATTGTACAGGTTTGGTTTTACGAATTAAGGACGTAATTAATACTTTACTAAAATATTTAATTAGTTTAAGGGTATTAATCAAAACACGGTAAAAAAAAAAAGGGTACAAGGCCTAATTTTCTCATTTTATATTTATTGGAGATAGCCCATTAATTGAATACAATTTGTTAATCGATTTTGGGTCATTAGAGTCAGACAATACATTAATTGCTTACATCCTAATTTTGTATTCAGTTGAATCGTTTCTCTTTAACTCATTTTCAATTTACACAATGTCACGGCTTGCTAGTACAGCATTTCATCAAATCAGTGGAGTGTCCTTTAAGATGGAAAAATGAAATTGGTCAATTACTTAAAAGTCTTTAAACTATTTTTTTACATTGATTGTTTGATAAGTTATTTGTATTCTTCACAAATAGAGGAAAACCTAATAAACATTCATGAAGTATTAGAAAAGTTAACGATGCCTATAAAAGTGGACTAGAAAAATTATTCATTCTTTACTGTAGGGGTGTGCCTTCAAAACTGGTGCTATTAATTTAGTGAATCAATACTATTACTTATTAAACAATTTTTGTATGAGAACGAAAACTAATTTATGTATTAAAATTATGAATATGTTTTGTTTGTTAGTTATGATTTTTTTGATCTCGATGATTGAAATTTGAACTTCTTGAATGTTTGATATTAATTTTTTTATTTAGGTAAACTTATATGATACAAATATTAAAATTTAAGAAATAAAACTAGAACCAAACCAAATCAGAACGTTTGGCTCCACATCTTTAAAAAAATCATTTGGTTCCAATATCAGAAAGACCATTGCTTCATGATTCGATTCAGTTCTCTTGCAACCAGAACCAAATAGAACCATTTTCACCCCTAATAAATATGCATAATTGAAAACAAAGACGACATGCAAATCTGAGTATCCTGCTTTCAAATAATCATTTCTTTTTCCTGCTCTTGATCAAGCATAAAATCAGCGAGTTTAATGAGAAAAATCCTGAGTGAGGAAATTATTAATCACATTTTCGAGATCAACAATGCATTCAATGCCCTCTCATCATCCATACTATGAGTTCGAACCAACGAGGCATCAAATAACACAATTTTTGTCAATTAAATTTCCATCATGGATGGCAAGTTGGTCGATGGCTTTCTTTCATGATTGGAAGCTTTTTCGACGGAAGGGTCAAAAGCAAAGCCTGATTATAGTGACAAAATAAAGGAAGAAAAATAAGATAAGGGCTTTGTTTTGGTATTTTGTAAATGTAAAAGTCAAATCAAATTTATTTGCTTTGGATAAGCAATGATCAGTAGCTCTTTCCAGAAATTTTTCACAGTAAACAGATCCACTTACATCAAGACAGACAGTCGTTTAACGTGTCTTATTTACCATCCATGTAAAAGCTTCTTTAAACACGAGATAATGTCACAGGGGTTACATTCATATCCCCAACACAAAATGATAAAACAGAATAAGTAAAATTGTTACGAGGTTGAATAGTTATACTGGAAGACGACTATCAGCTTCTTTTGCCAAATCCTGTTAACAAGCACCAACATGCTTGAAAAGGCTTTGAGCAAATCATTGCCTCAAGCTTTCGACAATGTAGGAGGCATATAGATCCCTGCAATGATAAGCATGCAATTGGAAAAATGGCTATAGAAATTGCTTATAAGTCGTAAACAGACTTAAGATATTCGTATGAAAAAAAATAAAAAAAGCAAAATAGGCGATTTTCGGTTTAAGTAGAAGAATTTCAGATGACTCACATGGAGTACTTGATGGCATCACTTCCTGCTTCAGCAGGCAGAAAGTCATCTACTGCAACTGCCTTGTTCTCATTTTTCTTGTCTGTTCAATAGAAGTAAAGGATGTAGAACACAAATATCCAAGAGAGTGAAGTACACAAATGAATGCCACGAAGTTAAAACATGAGTATGAAAAAATGAGCGCTATTAGTATTTTGATGGATACAATCCTCGAAAAAACGGCGAATTTCAGCAAGACGGTGTGGCGGAAGTTCCTTTATGTCCGTATAATGGCGAAACTCAGGGTCATCAGCACATACGGCAATTATTTTGTCATCCTTTTCACCCTGTAGCCCAATTCACTTGAAAAATTATTTTTCAAACCAAATGAAAGCAGTTCCAAATTTACATGGAAGAACAATCTAACTACCAACTTCAACTACTACAGATTTCTAAGGTCATACACACTGCAAAAGTCAACAGTATGCTGATTAGTTCTCTATGGAGGGTATGGTTTATAACTGAAAATATCAACTCTTCCAAGTTATGTTAAAGCAAGTAACAAGTATAGTCGATCAATATTATTACTAAAATTAAAGTAGGTTGAGCTATCCAGTAGTTAAACACCAAAATGAGAGTCAATTTCTCGAACCTGTCTTTGAAAGTAGTATGACAACTCGAGCACGCTTCACTAAGAGGAATTAAGAACTCTGAATTGCATAAAGAAAGACGTTTACCTGATCTATCATGGGCATCAATCCAATTGCACGTGCACGCAAGTACGTACCAGGTAGTACAGGTTCCTGTTAAAAAATAAATCCATTTTGAGCACTTTTAATTAGTTTGTCGGAATAGAAATTACTCGTGTAACGTCTATAAGAGCACACTTAGTAAATATGAAAGAAACCTGCATCAGGACCAAAACATCTATAGGGTCGCCGTCTTCACAAATGGTGCGTGGTATGAAACCATAGTTGTGTGGATAAACAACTGATGAGTAGAGAACTCTATCAACCTAAGTAAATGTATGAAAAAAAAAAAAAAACCACCGATTACTTGATGAAGGTGCACAAAAAACGGACACGAGTCCCAAAAAAGGTTCTTTATGAGAAAAATATTGCAATGCAAGCTACAACGGTGAAAACTTAGATAATGATAAAGTGGTTTTAGGTACAAATACAGCAATGCCAAGAAATTCTATTTAAATGACCAAAGTGCCCAGAGACAAGGAGAAGTGCATGCATAAAGTAAAACCTGACAAAGGACATTGGATAAGTTGGAACTGTGTTCATATAAATAAGAGAATATGGAGATTTTCATCACCTAGTATCATGATAAGATGAACACTGCACAGCAGCAGACATGAAAAACTAAGATAAAAAGGATAACAATATATACATTGACAAAAGAATAAACAATTCATTCCAAAAGAAAAGTCAATTGAGATGATAATGAAGATCAGTGAAGTATGATATGAGATAAAGATCTTCAAGTCCCGTAAGACATGCATATTGAATATAAACATAGAAGCATATCTTGAAATGTAGATGGTGAACAAAAATGAATTTAGCTCCTGTCCATTTTGCTAAAACTGAGGACCAGGTATTTGAAGTACTGATATTTCTTAAGGATTAAGTAATTTCATAATTCATGGCACATAGATGAAATAATTACTCACTTTGATAAGGCCACTGGTTTTGTCAAGCTCATATTTAACTTTGCTGCCTTTTCCAATTTCAATCACCTGCCATGTAACTTGGAATCAATATATGAAATAACAAATTAACTGGTTTATTTGCTTCATCACAGTAAAGTTTTGAAATGTTACAAGAAAAAATTGACCAACGCTCGGGTAACATAAATATAGCAAGATGACAGGATACAAGAGAGTACATATTTTCAACAGCGAAAATATTAGTTTTTCACATAAAACTTGCTCACATGGAAGTCAATAATTATAGTAAACATAGATGGGATGGTCTGCTCAAGTCTTGCACTATCTACATGACAACAAAAGAATAACATGAGGTACCTATACCACTCCGGCTCACTTATAGTAATGTGTATTTGATGAACCAAAGAGGATTTCGCTATGCGTAAAAGTTTCGAGCACGTATATAAGCAGAAGAACCACTCACACAGTTGAAAATTGCTGGAGCTCCTGGCCCTGCACAAATATCAAATCAAAGTTGATATTAAAACAGATAAAATCGTAACCATGAGGTTGAGGGAAAAACCTACAAAAGAGAAACCAGCAAACATACTGATATACCTAGAATTAATTCCACCAAGTCTAAGATCAAGGTGGTAACTAAACAAAACAAAATAGATAGTTGAAACTCATTTTATATTATATGTAAAAATATGACCAGCATTCAAGATCTAGAAACTCTACCAATTTCCAGATCATGCCATGGATGAGCAGCAACAGATCTCCGTGACATGGAAGAGAGAATTCTTTCATTGAGCACAACATGAGTGTTTCCCGAACTTCTTATACTCACTTGTCCACCATTGTCAGCCATATTATACAACCCTGCCCAAAAGAGAGAGATTAGCCAAATTTACTAAACCACTAGACCCAAGCTACGTTGAGGCCAACCCATGGCCGATGGCCCACCGTCAAATAAAAATTTATAATTTATTACAAATGGAATTTTTTTGAGAAATTGTACATGCAATGGACCAATCATCATGGTGAAAAGCCACGAATATACTATGCTTTTGGTAACAAGTTTTTAATTGACAAAAGTGTTGGACGGAAGAAATCAAGTACTAACTATTTCTCAAATTTGATTTGCGGTTCACCACTTCAAAGAGACGAACTTGTAGTATCAAAATTCTTCACAGATTTATAGTGAAGAATGATTGGATGCAAGATGGACAGTGGTTTTCTAACAAATGTTATGATACCCTACACTGTAAGAAAAACTTTTGAAGGGATTAGCATATAATCTATCATAGGTGAGTCTGTAACACAATGAGACAAATGGATAGATTGATGAAGCGCATTTAGAATGCCAATATTAACATGACCATTTTTTTCAGCATACTGTTTTTGTTTGTTGATCATCGATGTAATATGCCTATAGTCTTAAAATGTTTCATATGCCTATTCACAGTTCAAATCCACAATTGAGAGACTTGTTCGACTTTATGGTCGAAGGGTTTTTGATGAATAGTTTCTCTTCAATTAAACTAACATTTAAGAAAAAGTGAGGAAATTACCAACAGATACTAAGATAAAGAAACTGTTACCAAAAAAATGGGTATAACACTAAGCATGAATTTAAAGTTTCTAACAAGACACCATCAATGGATTTATGGAGTGAGTATTACATATTTAAGAATAAACTTTCCTTGAATTAGTTTTCAGCCCCTTATTCAACTGAGTAGACTAGCCACGTGGTGATAAGAAATATGGTTAGACAATCAATCATTCAATACTAATTAAAAACATTCTATTCATGGATGATCAAGACTGGTTTGGAAAACTATTCTACTTTGGCATAGCATTTTTCCTTGTGGAAAATGAGATTCAATTTATTTTATTCTTTTATTTACAAATTTCATCAATTAACCAATTTAGACATACTATCCAAAATTTAACTACAACCAACCAAATAGCCATCCAATGTTTTCGGATTAAAAAAAAAAAAAAAACCAACAGTTCTACTCTGCTAGTGTAAATAAGAAAAACCACATAAAAAGGGTAAAATTACAGGAAATTACTGCATCAAAATCACAATCCATTTGCACGATTAAAAAATTAGAAAAAAATTAATTCATTGGATTGCCATAATCCCTTTCATCAACAGCAAAGATCAAAACCAGAACACGCTTCACCACTAGTAAATCAAAACCATCTGGTCGATTAAAAAAATCAAAAAACAAATACCGTTCGAAAACAAAACGGGTGTCGATGAAGTTACTTTACCAAACAATCATCCTCAGTTACTAAAAGATATACAAATGCTCACTCAAGAAAACCGATAAAATAATTAAAAAAAAAAAACAAATAATACCTTGATATTGAGATCAGGTAAGTGGTACTTACAGTCAGAAAGGGAACAGAAAATTGGAAATACGAAGCTTTTCGGTTGGCCTTATGAGAGGTGATGAAAAGATTGTGTGTATGTGTTGTGCGTGTAGAAGTTCATGTAACAACTAATAAGAGGGTGGGAAATTGCACTATCGGTCACCAACCCAGCCCTGATCTATAAAATATTACTGTCTAGATTGGTCACCCATGTTTTTAATTTTATAAAATTATATTTTATTTTCGAACTTGAAAGAATGCCTAAAAATTCGAAATTAAACATGCTTTCACGAGAATTACATGACAATTTAACTAGATTTGAATGATTTTTTACAAATATGGACTCGTAATCGCAAACAATTATATTTTTCGTTGCTATATATGTTTGTCTGAAAAATCGCTCATTAGCCTGTCAAACTAGTAAGGACATTATTGAAAACATTGAAAATTATCCATTTCAAGTCAAAAGCAATGCCCATCTTAAAAATCAAAAGAAAAAAAAATTACTCAAATAGCAACTAAGACAAACTCGGGAGGAAGTGCAAAAGGCACATGAACAATACAATTCCAATTGAGAACTTATTGTGAATTATAACAAAATGTTGGACCAATAGTGTAATTTAATGTTAAACATAATGATCAATATGCTAATGAAAAATTAAGTTAAGGACCAATAGTGTAATGTTTCGAGATATTCCTTTTTTATTCTCTAGCTTTCCATTTGAGCACACGGTTTTCGTGCAATTTGGTCTACCGTCAATTCAAGGTCAATCTGGGTCGTCGGATGTTGTATTCCTTTTAATCGACGGTTTATAGCTTTAAGCATCAGCAATTGGTCTTTTTACACAAAAGTGAATAAACTTTCTTTTTCCACATAAACTTTATTATATATTCCTGACCATTTGAATCGATATTGAATATTTTATTTTATTTTTCTAAATAAATAATTTCCTTTTTTCTATAACAAGTAATTTTCAATAGTTTAACATTGTTGTGAGACGATATTTTTTTATACGTTGATTTTAATAATGACACAAATTTTGACATATCTTGAAATGTCAAACATAATATACACAGAGTACACAAGTAGTTTAATCTAATTTTTAATTATTCTATCACCAAACTTTTTGGATTATTTGACAAAGCCCATAATAAAATTCTAATATATTTTGATAAAAATTAATTAAATGTATGGTTATCTCATTAAATGTATTATTAAAATCGAAATTTGACCAATTAAAAAGATGAATTTTTTTATTTTATCTTTTACTAAGTTTTTATCAAAATATGAGAACAATAAAATAAATGAGTTAATTGTGACATTAGATTCAATCTGGTCATTAATCTATTAATTGTAATTGTATTTTTAACGACATTTATGATTATTTATAAATTGGTCAAATTATATTTTTATTCATTCATTTCATAAGATTCATAATTTTAAACCACTTATTATTTATGCATTTCATAGAATCTAAAGCTTATAATCAAATAAAAACTTCATCAAACAAGCTCTAAACATACCTATTCACCTTTAAACCAATGAAATTGTAACGAAGTAGACTTTCGCGTTCTCCTTGAGGTGAAGGGTGTTCCGACTGCTCTGATAGACAAACGCTACCTAAAAAATGAGGTTAGGGCTTCCTCCCCCGTTGTACCTCCGGCGTGAGAATCAGCAAATGGTTTAGGAAAATAGGAAAGAAGTGTAATTGATATTCAAATAGTTCGGGTTCATCGATCTATACCTTTCTCACCTTAGGTATATTTATAGGCACCTGATCCAATGTACCTATGCAGCGGTTATTGGTGCCACGTGTCCTACGTAACTCCCCCCCACTTCTCCCACGTTTTGAATGGATGATCCCCACTTTTCCAACGGTTGGTTGTATCCACGATTGTCGTAAAGTGATTATCATTCGATCCATGGACATTTTTAGGGTTAAATGTGGTGTGGCCTCATAGTGGCAAACAGTCTGTAGTGATAGACAACCCATGTGAACGTAGGCTACCCTATAGTAGTCGACAACCTCATGGTGGTAGGTGACCTGTAGTGGTAGACGGCCTATGTGAACGTAGAGGATCTTATGATGGTAGACGGTTTAAAATGAGGTGCTCTACGTAGAGTGCCATCAAGTAGTCCTCACCTTATGGCCATCGTAGATCATTATTGATGCCATCTTATATCACTAGCCTCTTTACATCTTGTCGATGTTTATCGATAAAGGGTAGCCTCTTCACATTGGTTAAACTTTTTTTAAAAAAAATTTGTGTGTTGACATTTGATATGAGTGGATCGAGCAGGCCAATTGATGAAAGTGATGAAACACTTTACAAGTGGCACCCCACAAGAGGGTTTTAGTTTTGAGGGGAAATTTCTCCCCCAAAAAATTCAAAATCAACTTTTATTAAAAGAGATGAGTGCCTCCCTTTACTCCCATTTTTCATTTGTCAAAATTTCATCCTCTTCATTGTCCCTCAAGGTAATTTCCTCTTCACTTGTTCCTTCATCATAGTCTTCTTTCTTTTTCCTTTTATCATGTATAAAACAATCATTTCCTTTTCATCTGGTGAAAGTGAAAACGAGGGGCTAGCAAATTGATCGACCTATCGTTGGATGGGCCAGTTGAGGCAAACCCAGAAGCATCTAGTCGATCGATTGCGAGGTTGGCAGTCTATCAACCAATCCTGTCGAAAATTCCCCTTGTGGGATTGGTCAATTCCGTTCTAAACTCGATATTCCAACACATTCAGTCGAACTTCACGCTTTTCAATTGATTTCTCCAAAAAATAAACACAGTTGGTCAGCTAAATCTTTGAATGAAAATATAGAAACTAAACGGGATCAAGCGGGTAAGTTGGTAGATCTTGAGATTCCAAAACCTATAGTCTTTATAACTCCCCATCTAAGCTAGAGAAATCATTTAGCAAATATGAACGTGTTGACCATTATGTTTATAGAGCCCCTAGGCCCAAAGAGAGACTTCCCGAGTCCAACCCCTGCAAGGTTACCGTATGCAAAGACATTATGGATGGTGGTTTCCAATTCCCCATCCATCCTTTCTTCGTTTCAATATTTAATGAGTTCAACCTCACTCCTAGCCAAATAAACCCCAACATGTAGAGGAAAGCATTATATTTCTTATACATTTGCCTCAATAACAAAATCCCATTATCGATGGACATGTTCAGGTACGTCTTCGAGATGCACAAGTTAGCTCAGTATAACGCCTTTTTTTCTTCTTCACCACTAAGGTCCCTTTGCGTTTTTCCAAGTTTAGGAATTTCAACAAAGGGTGGAAATCTCGATCTTCTTTGTTCAACCTCCTGAGGATCAATTCTCTTTCAATACCAACTAGAGACATTCCATAATTCGCCTCTTCAATAGTTAAGTAAAGATCACCCCTCTTCTAAAGGCGCAAATCCAACAATTGACTAATATTCCACCCCTTGCACTCGAACTAGGGTCAGTTTTGACAATAAGGAATATGTTGATAGCGGGGATCGGTCGCCCTAATGGTAGGTCATCTTATCTTGCTTGCACTTTTATACTTGTAAATATCTTTGACTTGTTATTATTTTTTGGGCTTGATGACTCAAATGTTTGCTTGCAGACATGGACTTTGATTTAGATGAGGTCTTGAAGTCTTTACCCGAGCCAATGAGCGGTGATGGATTTATCCTTGCTGATGGTAGGTTCTAGCACATTTCGCTTTCCAGTTTTACATTTGTACGCCCCTTTATTCATTGTTTTTTGAGCTTGATTGATTCTATCTTTTGTGTTCAGTAATGGAGTTCAATTTGGAGAAGACCATGGACTCATTGCTAGAGTGCAGACGTGAGAGCGATGATGACTTGCCTTCAACTCCATTAAAAAAAATGACCAATGATGGAGGAGCAATGTGCTATACCATTGAAGTGGTACTCAGCCTTGGGATGAGCCCGTTGGCACTATCCCACCGCTCGAAACTAGGGAGGTAGCTCAACTCAGACAGACCCAAATGCGAGGGTTCTCCTCTTCCAGACTTTAGATTTTTCCCACTCGGGACTACCAGAGATGAGGACACTTAGATTCTTATTTACTCCTGCTCGTGCCCATGTGATCGTCGAGCGGAGTACTAATGACATTGAAGAGTTCTAGCGGTCTACACTCAGAGGGTAGACTTCTTATCATCCTTCTTTATTTTTGTTTGTTTAATCCTTTGTACATTCCTAATAGTTATTTGTCCTTTTGTCTTCTTTAGATTGTGTCTCTTCAGGCTGGGCTTGTTGAGTTGAGCTGTCATCAATCATCGAAGTTGAAAACCCTTGCAGAAGAAAAGAAGAAGGAATCTCACCACTACAAAAAGAAAGTCTCTTCTTTGAAGAAGTCTCTCAAAACTTTCGAGGCCTGAGGTCGTGAGCAAGAGACGGAGATAGATAATTTGCGCTCTATTTTGACTCGGGCTCCAGAGGAGACGGTAGAGCGATATAAGGCCTCTGAGGAGTATGCTAAGGATCTGGAGGTGCCTTTTGAGCGATACAAATCATCATCTGATTTTGCTACAATCTTGCATTCATAGGGGGGAAGCAATGGTGGCATCCATAAAATTAACCAAGTAGTGGATATCTGCTAAGCACCCTACTATCGATCCCTTGGGCTTCGATATGTTTTTGGCACAGCCCAAAGGAAAAAAAGGCGGAGCCCCTCAATCCAAGACATTCGGGTGCACATCACGAGGCAGGAGCGGAGGGACTTCGCATTCGAGTTGACATAGCTTTTTGTTGTAGACCTTTTAGCACTTTCTCCTTTTATTCATTTTTTGTCATTTGATTACTTAGTGGTTCCTCCTGGTCCGAAATATGGACATAAAATCTCACTTTATTTTGAATATGGACGCCTGCTTATTGAACATCGTTGTCGCTTAGCCTTTCTTTCTCTTTTTTTATATCTATCTTGTTGTATGTGTCACCTGCCAATGTGTGAAAGTTAATTTTCCCATCTTTGCACGAATCCTCCTATTCGATCGTCATAGTTAGCATACACGATAGTCAGCAGTAGGTGCCTGGTTACAGGGCATAGGTTGAACGCCACACAATCGACCCGGATGCAATGGCATCAAGCCCGAGTTGTAATTTTACTTTTGGTATTTCATTTGTCGATTTTGTACTCGATTTTTCTGTATCGCTTTCCTTTGTCGAACTTCAAAGCGCAAGGTCTAGCGGTTTGGGGTCTCAACTAATTTATAGCTTTGAAAGCTCCCTACCATGATCGTTGAACATGGCCATGGTTGTTACAACTTTATAGGTTTTGTTGCTTTCTGCCTAGCCCCTTGGGCTGTGTCGAATGTAGAGCATGATTTCGGACCTTAGCAAAGTTTTGGTTTTGAAGGTTCTTTTCCATACCTTGGAGTGATTTCAAGTTATCTGACCTTTTTGTTTTGTTGCTTGTCACTGTATGTCAAGCGATATTGGATTATTAAATGCGAAGTCTAGAGATTTTGAGCTTTTACCATTTTTGGTTTTAAAAAGTCACTACCTGCTCGCAGAGGCATTTTGAGTTATGCTAACTTTTTGACTTTGTTGCTCACCGCTATGTGTCGAGCGATCTTCGAATAGTACAGTATAAAGTCTGGTGATTTCGAGCTTTAACAATTTTCTGGTTTCGTAAACTCACCACCATCCCTTAGAGCGATTTTGAGCTAACCAGTTTCTTGACTTTGTTGCTCACCGCTGTGTTGAGCGATCTTCAAACAGTGGAGTATAAGGTTTGTTGATTTCGAGCTTTAATCATTTTCTGGTTTTGTAAACTTACCACCAATCCTTAGAGCGATTTTGAGCTAGCTAATTTTTTGGCTTTGTTGCTCACTGCTATATATTAAACGATTTCGATACATTAAAGGAAATTTGTAGCCTTCATTCCAACCAATCACAAATCGAGATCTCGTAATGAAATTTAACTTACCTGGATTTGGGGACTCAGTAGGCACACCAGGATGTCCCAGCTAGGCTAGCCCTTCCTTAACGCCCTCATCATCTGTCTCCATCTGGGCTTCTTATTAAATAATTTCAATAGAGTGCGCATGTAGCAGACATTACATTACAGAAACTAGTCGAACATCCTAACTACTATATTTACAATAAAGCATCATGTGATTTGAAATCCCTGCATGTTGGTCTACTGATAATACTTCTTGAGATGTTCCGTGTTCCATAACCTGCTTAGTGATTTTCCTTTCAAGTCCTTTGGGCTATAAGCCCCCTTTCCATACTACAAAACACCTCGTATGGTCCTTTCCAATTTGGCCTGAGCTTTGACGGAGGGTGCCCCGCTGCTACTGCTTCCCTTAGTACTATATTCCCCAACTGAAAAGCTCTTGGATTAAAATATCTAGCAGCCCTCTACTTGTAGTCTACCATCCTCATAGCTGCTCTATTCCTTACCCTATCAATTAGGTCGAGCTTCCCACTGGTCATCGAGACGTCGAGCTGCTTGGCTTTCATCTTGCCAGTCTCGTTTAGGACTTCTACAAGAACAACACCATCCATTCTAAATGATAACTTGAAGGGAGTTTCTCCTGTTAGTTCTCACGGGGTTATGTGATACACCTGCGACATATAAGGTAATTGGTTTGCCCAATGTCCCTTCTCATTTTCCAGTCTCGTCTTCAAATCCCATTATATTGCTCGATTTGTTACTTCCACCTGCCCATTGGACTGAGGGCAAGCAACAATAATGAGTCTGTGATCTATGTGATAACTTGAACAAAAGGCCTTGAAGCCGTGATTGTCAAATTGCCTACCATTGTCAATGATGACTCTCGATATGCCGAATCTGCATATAATATTCTTCCAAATGAAGCACTATACTTTTGCCATCGTGATAGTAGCCAAAGGCTCCACCTCGACCTACTTTGTAAAATAATCAATAGCTACCAGCAAGAATTTTTTCTTTCCTTTGGCTATAGGCAAAGGCCCCAGAATATCCATCCCTCCACTGAAAGAATGGATTTTCCCCGAAAGTGGCTAACTGTTGCTCGTCGGGAACATGAATCAAATTTTCATGATGCTAAAGTGCATCACACTTTCTTGCCAACTCCTTTGCATCATCTTTCATCGTGGGCCAGTAATACCATATCGTAGAGCTTTGAAGGCGAGGGTAGTCGTCCCTTGATGATTGCCACAAATTCTCGCATATATCTCAAGTAACACCTCGTGAGCTTCAGTCGAGCGCAAGCACTTCAAGTATGGTATGGTAAATCTTCATTTGTAGAGCTGTCCATCGATTATTGTGAACGAGGCTACCCAAACTTTTAGTCTTCTCGCCTCGGATACATCCTCTGGCAATCTATTATCCGTAAGGTAGTCTATTAATGGGTCCAACTAGCTTTTCCCATACTCTATGCCCGTTATTTCCAATATGTGTTGAATGCTCTACCGTCGCATGATTGTACATTTGCTATACTAGGCAGGTTCTTCAGATTTGTCAATGGCAGCTTAGACTCGCTCGTTGTCTCTGCGAGGGACCTTGGTTATTTTGAAACTCACAAATCTTCTTTGCAGGTCCCTAACCTTCATCAGATAGGCTTTCATCTTCCAATTCCTTGCTTCAAATTCACATGTCACTTGTCCCACGATCAACTGAAAGTCATTGTAAACTTCTACTAATGACACTCCAAGTCTGGCCATCGCTCAAGCCTATGATAATTGTCTCATATTCGGTGTCATTATTTGTTGTCGAGTACTCTAAGCGCAATGAATACTCCAAATCTTCAGACTTTGGCCCTATCATAATGATGCCTACTTATGACCCATTGCCGTGCAAGGATCCATCCACGAAGATTTTCTAAACAGCTTCCAATTGCGAGGGGTAGTCAGGTGAGGTAGTAAGCTTCGCGATAAAATCTGCCAATGTTTGTACCTTGATGGCCGTTCTTAGCTTAAACTCAATGTCGAATTCACTCAACTCGATCGCCTACTTCAGTATCTTCTCCGAAGTTTCAAGTCGATGCAAAATCTGTTTAACGGGCCGATCTGTCATGACTTGTACGGTGTGAGATTGGAAGTACGGTCTCAACTTAATGAATGCCACAATCAATGAAAACACCAACTGCTCTATAAGGCTATAACATGTTTCTACACCCTTCAACCCCAGGCTAACGTAATTAACTAGCTTTTAGACCTTTGAAAGTTCCTTCACCAGCACTGCACTGACCGCATACTTTGATACTGCTAAATATAAACTCAGCACATCCCCTACGCACAGCCTAGTTAAGATCGGTAGCTGTTGTAGTGACTGCTTCAAGGATTCAAGCGACTCCTCACACTTCTTGGTCCATTCAATGTTGGTGGTGCCCCCAATTGCCTTGAAGAAATGGTAGCACTTATCTATTGCTCGACTCATGAAACAATTCAACACTGCTACACGGCCTGTCAGCCTTTGGACGTCCTTCATACTCTCAAGTTTGCTTCGATGCATCTCTACGTTATCATAAAACCCAAGAACTTTCCACTCACTATTCCAAAAGAACACTTCTCTGGATTGAATGTCAATCTTTTTTGTAGAGTGACGTCGAACACCTTCTATAAGTCATCCACATGGTTGTTACCCTTCGTACTCTTGATGACCATGTCATCTACATATGCTTCAATTACACTCCCAACCAGTTCTCTAAAGACCTTATTCACCATGCTTTAATACGTTGCCTCGACATTCATCAAATAAAACAGCATAGCCATATAACAGTATGTCGCAGCATCGATTATGAAAGATGTTTTATCCAGGTCCAACTCGTCCATGGAGATATGATGATACCCAGAAAAGGCATCCAGAAAACATAACCGTCTGTGACCTAATGTGGCATCCACTAAGTGATCTAATCTAGGTAACAGGTATGAGTCCTTTGGAACTGAAATCTTCGATTTGATATAAAAGTTAAAATATTTGATGAAGATGAATTGTGTGTTTACAAGAAGATAGTGAGAGCATTATCGCATTCCTAATATTA
>CAIGRS010023785.1:0-25428 GCA_903798395.1 Fraxinus floribunda
TAAAAATAAATGAGTAAATAAACCAACAAAATGTATCCGGGTTGCTAATGATATCGTTGTTCTAAATCTTCGAATAAAGGAAAAACAAACCTAACAGGATGAAAAATAACTCAATTTATTATATACTTTTTTCTCAATGCGCTTCATTTTTAAGGAAATTTATAGCTGCATACTCCAATTATCGTTTCTTGGATCACTTTAGTCCCTAATGTTCTTGATATTGCTCTCAAACAGAACCGTCTAAAAGTCGTGTATACACACGATCACATTGAACACAAATATTTATGTAATTCCTTAAAGGCCTGTTTGGTGAGACTTAAAAATCAATTAAAATTGAAAATATAACCATTATTGAATCTCACTTGTCTAATAAAAGTCAACAATAACGACTAGTTTTTCAATTTTAATCTGACTTTAATCTCTACCAAACACGCCCTAAATTTCTCTAAAAACAATTTGAAAAGGAATAGACGGAAAAAGACAAATTTTTTTTTTTTTAACGGTTACACAACCCGATTTTCGTCATTGTAAATTGATTGTGCAAATATAACAAAAGGTGAAGGTCAACTTTTGTAATCTACCATGTGCATATGAAGATAGAGAAGGAAGAGAGACTCGCTGGAGGCTCAAGTAAATGGATGACTTTGAACTAGAAGAATATTTTTAATAATAGAAAATACTCGAAGTGCAGCACGAATCCTGTGTATTATTCAAACAAATTATTGCTATCGTCCTACAAATTCTTTACCCCAACCCCACCTAGGAAGAAAAAAAAAAAAAAAAAAAACCTCTATGATATTTGGAAGTAGAAAATAGTACACTTGAAAATTAAACTAGGCAGCAGCTACAGTATGATTTCTATATATACAAAATGCTTACATTGATTTGCATGGGACTGTAATATGGAGAGCAAAAGGGTTACTCGAGAGATGTACACGCATTTCTCATCACTGAACTATAAATGGTGGCCTGCTTTGAGCTAAGTGTCTGAACCATGGATTTCAGGTATACTGATAGCTCATTGCTCGTTTGAATTAGCAATCAAGGAAAGTCTTTCTTCCAAGGATTCAAGCAAATCATGATATTCGGTGAACGCTGAATGCGACTGGACATTGTACACAACCAAAACATTGTGAGACGCATAATACAGGTATCTAACAGAGATGTTTATAAAATATTTGTACCTGTAGAGTAATGCTATATGCTTTCCATAACCGCAAATCATGTCTAAACAAATCAAAAAGGACCTGAGAGAATACAAGAAAAAGTAATATGTCAACTGTCTGAAACTGATTCAATTTCATTTGGGATGTCCTCCTCGGAGTGACAAGCTTACGATGGGCCAAACTTAAAAAGAAAATATGCAAACACCATAGGCACTGATACTAATGAACATGAAGTTAGATGAAACTCAGTACTAATATCACACGTGCTACTTAGCCTCTGCTTGGGAAGACTTAAAAAGGTTTAATTTATAAATAGATAGAAAATGTATGGTTGAAAATAAAGTTTGACTATTCATAAAACAACCAAATAGAGAATAGCAGTGTGTATTTTGAGCTAAAACTGAGAATTGTTGGCGATAATATCAATGACTAATTAAATAGAATTTATTTGTTGCCCGTCACAGAATAAATCACTAGGAACTGGTGGCATTTCTATTAGCCACGTGAACTTCAGAAGTAGGGTTAATAGAACTTCTACCATTTGTTGCCCATCAACAAACTGCAAGATAAGAGCTAAAGCAGATCCAATAATGTTCACACCAAATGGCATAATATCCTGTAACTCAGAACAGAGTGTCAACTGTACCTCAGAGCGTCTCAAAAGTGTGGCCAAAACCACTATCCACTCTTTAAACTTGACAGAGCACATCTGTGCCAAGAGGAATTCTGCATCCAACCGACTTTGCAATGTTCCCATTTGAAGCTACAAAAAATACAAGAAACAATTCAATCACTGAAGAAATGTAAAATGAGTACAATCAAAACTTTTCTCAAACACCATCTGAATTGTTACTGGCCATCAAAATCATATGCTTTTTTTCTTGAAAAATGCTTCAAAATGTAATTCACGTCTAAATTAATGTTCAACTCAGATTATGGTAATGGGAAAAACTAATCTCTTCCTTTACAGATGTATTCTACACCAAGATCGTATAAAACACTAATACAAATACAGGAGACACCATACTATTCCGAAAAGAAAGAAGGGAAGGGAGAGAGAGAGAGAGAGAGATTATCAAGGACGCATACAAAAGCAATAGCACGAGGAGAGAGAAACAAAGCATACACCACGAAATTAGGGGTACAAACGAGCCAATTAATTTGAATCTGCTCTTAAGTGAACTAAAGCTGCTCTAACCAGTTTATTTATTCGAGTTGGAGCGCCATAATTATTTTGTTTATTGTCACAAGCATACAACTTTTTCTTCTTTTAGTGTTAATTTCATTTGGGTAATTTTAGGTTGTTCGATCTTGTCTCAATATCAAACTTTATTTTCTCCTTGATTCTGTATTATGAATTTACACAAGACACAGCATTTATCCAACTAATTCTTACTATTACACTTTTTTGGATCCCACGTTTGATGTTTGCTTCTAAACTGAAATCTCAGTGTTTGTATTTTCCTTTGGAAAATGGCTAGCTGAGTTAACAATAGAGCTGAGCCATGTTCAAGCCCTGGATTTTTCTAATTTACCCAGGTTCAAGCATCCGAATTGAGCATAATAGACCTCAAGTGGAAGTTTGAGCTCAAAATTAAGGAGCTTAAGGTGCTAGCTGTGTCAACTTTAGCTCGGTTTATTTTCATCTACACCAGTCAAAGCACCAATTTGAACAAACCACAAACAAAAAGAATACTAAAGTTATAGATGCTCAAGAAGTGGGCCACAAAAATTACTAGTGACTTCCTTTGTTAAGCAAACTCATCAAAAAGATTAACAGAGCAAGATTTTGATGATGCATACACTACCAAGAATGTGTGGGGTTCCATGCAAACTTCCACCATCCACAACCATGAATTGACCTACAAAAGGTGCACAAGAACAATTATATCCAGATAACTTACCTTCTGCCCTATCAGTTCAAGCCCTGAAGCGAAATTCTCCAACCGAGCACTTCCATATCTTTCTCGCTGAAGAAATTCCTGCAATAATCATCAAGCTTTCTCAAATTTTTAACAGTGGCAGAGTACATGTGACCTGACTAAAAAAGTTTGGCTCTCTTACCACTAGATCAAATTGTGTGCCTTTGACAAATGCAACAAGCTTTGAAAGCTCTTTCCCGGACATCAAAAAGCTGGCATGGCTTTCCAAGATTTTTTTTACAGAAGTAACATGAGCACTCTGATCTTTAAATGAGGAACTGCTATAACATTAAGAGAGAATGAAAACATTTGTTAGCGTAATTCGAAATTATTGGAATAGAGAACTCAAATGATTGCAAAGTAATCTATTAGGTACCACGTTTACCTTTTCAAATCCATGGATTGCCTCCTAAAACTAGAAGGAAAAAGGAAATAGCCCAAGAATCTGGGCGAAAGATTCTCAGAATCCATGGTAGTAGATTCATATTCTCTTCCAGATCTTAGGAGAAACCTTACCTGATAACCACAAAAAACAAAAGAGAAGGCCATTAATCCAAGAATATATGTATCATAACCTTCCTGAAAAGCATGTAAAGTAATGTGGAACCCATACCAGTTCCCCAGCCAATTCGTATAGAGATTCATCAAGAGTTGCCTGAACAATGAAGATTTCGTCATCAGAATGTATGACAAATGTTAGGAAACAGAAGATGCATAGAGCCAGATAAGAAGAAGTGCGTATACATGTTGCATTTTAACAGCTCCTGCTTTAAAGTAATAAGCTACATATATTATTGCTCTAGGACAATTTATTTGTGAAGGAAATCGAAAAAAATGATGTGCATCTAAGCATCTTCATAAATTCATTGAAGAGCAATAGAAAGGGGAAAAATTCTTTTGAACGTAGTTGTCTAATTTTAGTTATATGTTCTTACAACATGAATTTTTTTCATTACATCATTTGCAGTAATTAAAGAAAATATTTAGTGGATTAGTTGATAACAGTTCAAATTATCCATTCTATGTAATAAGTACATGTGACATTAGTTTTCTTAACATTAAATACTCCCTAATATGTCTTGAGAAACAATATCAGCGTAAGATTCATATTTACTTAGTGCCACACCTATTGTCCAAAATCAGACACATTAAACGTAAAGTATGATGGGACTAATGTGTATTCTCGTGTAGAAAATACTCATGCTATATAGCAGGTGTAGAGAAACAGGGTAGCACGAGCTAGCATAAAAAATTAATTAGTTTGAGGCACCAAAGACCATTGGAATATATTGTATTAGATAGGAAATTTCTGGTAACATAAACAATAGTTACATGTAGGGCTATTGCAGGAAATGAAAAGTCAAGCCTGATAGCTCTACTGCATTTCTACGTAGGCATGTGCATGTAAGAGATGGAGTTGCCCTATACACACACAAATATATAAAAATGTGCGTGAAAGAGATAAGAGATACAACACACTATTACCTGCAAAAGACGCAAGGCACAATATTGACTCACAGCCGGACCCTCCAGCTTAGCAATAACCTATGGCAATATGCACAAGAAACAAGGACCCAGATTAGCATACATGATGATCTGTAAACAGAAGATGTTATAGAGAAGCTACTTTATAATGAATTAAGGCACCACTGTCAATGAGACCACATGGCTAGGAAATCATTCTTCGTTACCACAGGTCAAGGACAATAATATCATATATTCTGTACATTTAAACTACACCCACAGTTACAGAACAATGAGTCAGCAGTTCAAATGCATTTTCTGGGATGAAAATGCTTCAAAAACAAGAAAAAGTTGTCTAACTGACAACTAATGATTAAAAAATAAGTTAACTCGCAAATTCTGCTTAGCAGCCTAGCAATGTAAGGAAGTTTAACAAAAATATAATGTAAAGAAAAAGTTAATAAATATTTGCATCTTTCAGTAATTGCTTCACTGAGAATGCAAGACAATAAAGTGATTGTTTGGTATATCTTAAAAAGTGACTAAAATGTTAGGTCAAAGTCAACAATTAACTTCAACCACATACATATTTCATGGGAACCACAACTTTTATCAAATCTGCTAAAAAATTATCAATTTTTTTGTCAAACAATCCCTAATATAATGAGTAAGCAAATACTGCAATCAAGATCTTTTACATCCAGAGGCCTTCCTTCTTTTCACTCGATAAATGAAAATGGGAAAAAATTAGGGTTGTCAGAGTCTATGATAGTTTAAAACCAAAAGGATTTTGAACAACCCATGATCTTGCTGTTAGAACTTACAAGTATGTAGCAGGCTGCAGTGCGATACCATCTTCTTTGAAAGCATTCCTCAAACAACCTGGAAATATAATTTAATCACACCATCAATGTAATGACAAAGCCATAGCTTCTCACATCAAGATTTCCCAAAAAGTCAAAAAGCATTTTCAAGTTCAGTTTTTTGAAAACGAAAGGAAGCCAGTACTCAAATCATCTTTCAAATCGACTAGGCAGAATAATAAATTATCATCCTCGAAATTGAATGACAGTGAAATCATTTCTTAACAGTCTTTCCTAATAAAGTTCATACTTCTATAATTCCGCTTAGAGTAATCCTAACGTGTAGAGCTGCAAGATTGGCATGATACCAAAAGCAAAATGGTACTACAAAAATTCTACTCTTCAGAGCTTCAGGATTGGCATGGCATTAGATAAGATAATAGTTGCTCAATTGAAATATAATTCATCACATACAATACACTAAAATTTTGTTTGATTCCCATTTTTTTCAAAATTCATTTTGCTCTATTTTCTTTTCAACCATACATTCTCCAATAAAATAATATTACACACAACCCAAAAACTTTTCCTTCATTTTTAACCACACATTCTCCATCAATCCACTATTCCAAAATACATTATACTTAAAAAAATGGGGCCCAAACAAGTCCTAAGTTTCCAAATATTCTTTATGACGACGACACGGATATTTACCAAACGAAATAGACTTTCTTCTGCAAACAGCACTAATAATGGTGACAAATACTATTCTGAACTTCAATTCAGTTATTTTCTACAGAGTTCTTCCTTCAGGCCAATAATTGTTAAACTTAACTTTGAGGAGTGAGAAGTTCACATGGTTGCTTTTCTAGGCTAAGATGGATATCATGTGTGAGCGTCTTTTGAGTATCATTATTTTCTGAAAAATTTAAAACTCTAAAAATGGATTTAGTGTGAACAAGGTCTCAATAGAATTTTTTTTAAAATATAAGATATACAATTATACATGATTTGTTACTCCAATTATATAATTAAATTAATATGAAACATAACATTTTCACCTAGTCAGGTGATTCAGTTAAGTCCTTGATCAGAATCTATAATGTTCTGTATGAAAAGATCACGGATTTATCTTTCCCCAAAAGTTCAAGCAAGCTATTGCAGTAATCTTTATATAATAAGAGAAGTGGAAAGGACCTAAATTGCAACCCCAAAAGTTTATACAGGCTATTGCAGTAAACTTCATAGTTCATATAGTAAGAGGATTGGGATACAACAAAAAGATGAGTAACATACTCTGTTGATCGCCCAGCAGCAGAAAACAAATCTGCCCAATGTCGACCATCAGTTTTTCTTGCAACACTGACAACAACATCAAAATACTCGGGAAAACTTCTGATTAGATGGCACGTCTTCTCCAAAAGAGAAGAATTTGCAGCATGATTTGACGCAGCTGTCTGGTTCTTGCTTGCATTCTGTCTGTAGAAAATTTTTAGCAAATCATTTTGGATGTTCAATCCATTTTATTTTCTCAGTTTATAAAACTGATTCAGGCATTGACCCGAAAAAGGAAAAGGGTCAAACAGAAATCTAACCAGTTATAATAAATAAATAAATATACCATAAAATTTTAACAAAAATAAGTTAATTTTTTCAGATTAATTATTATATGTAGATAAAAAATTACTAAACTTGGCTACATTTAATTTTCATTACATCCCCTTCTTATCTCGATAGAAATGAAGCGATAAATATAGCTAAAGTTTCAACATGTGATTTATATAGCATTTTAGCCTCTGTTTGGGTTTCTTTTTTATTTTTTATTTTTTTTACTAAAAAATTACTTTGTAAAGTCAAACTTTAATTTTAACCATTTCGTAAGACCCACAAGTATCACCAATTATCCACCACTCATTTCTTTAATAATAACTCTTTAGTTATAAAAATGAAACCCAAACTGAGGCTTAGCGTGTTATAGATAGAAAATTAAATGAGAAAAATGTCAGTGTAACGAAAAGAAACATTTATTTCGAGGTTCAATTTTTCAAATAAAAATAGCACTTTATTTCTTGAAGTATTCCCAAATTTTTTTAAAAGGTTTGAAGTAGAGTTTTCCATTTGTAATCACTAATCCCACATCGAAAATTGAACACCGGTAAAGGAAAAAGGTCAAGGAAGCAGCCAAAAGAATGCAGCAAATGGTAGGGAAATAATAACTTTTTGGGTCTTTAACTTCTTTTGACATTAGTTATAGGGCCTGAGAAGTTCCATTTTTTAATTAAAAAATTAACCGGCCATACCAGAAAAACCGATGCTGGGTCAACCAGTTTGTGGTTCGACCTTGCCTTTGGCCAGTTTTTTCCCAATTGTTAGTTTAAATGACCTTAAGTCATAAACAAACCAGTTTACTGAACTGTTCCTGGTTTTTTCGGTTGAATCAACCGGTCCGATTTTGACAACATGGTATTTTCTTAGCAAAATTAGATAATTGCCACTCACTAAACTTTCTTAAGAAAAACCCACAAAACACACACACACACACACACAAAAGACAAGAACAAATCATAGAATCTCACGTCAAAAAGTTTAAAAAAGGACACGTGACTTGATGACATAATTGATTCAATCAAAATACGTAGGGGAGTAATGTAATAGTATTTTAATGTTCCTAACATGGTGAAAGTAAAGTTGGTTTAACTCATTTTCAAGTTTTGGTTGGATTATTCAAACTGATTAAGGTATTAAGCGAATATCATCAATGACCACTATCTATGTACAATACACTTGTTTGGTTTAGTTAAAAATCAGTTTTTTAGTAGATTTTGATAAAAGTTAATGCAATGTGTAGTTGAAAAGTTGATAAAAATTGTGGATCGCATGAAATTAATGGTTGAAAATGAGTTCGGGTGAAAATTACTTTTAGAAAATAGGGGCATAATTTATTGAAGTTTAATGGCAAGTATATAACGAAATAAAGGCCACATGCTTGGTATAATGCAAAGTCCCCAAGGATCACCTGGAAATTTCAGCATCAAACACCGTAAAAAGAAGCCACTCCAAGCAATGAGAAAAATGCGGCTTCTCAGCTGACAAATGTGCCAGGCGTAAAGCTTCTTCCCTCTTGTCCCTCTGCAAAATATAAAAACAGAAAAAAAAAATTCAGAGATAAAATGTGAAAGAAAAGCAAATGATGTACTAATAAGCCCATGTTTGTCTTCCATTCTCTCAAAACTCTTTTCTACATACTCATTTTCAACCACACATTTACACAATAAAATATCCTACACATAAACCCAACACTTTTCCCTACATTTTAAATACGCATTCTTCAAAAATGCACTGTTCAAAACAATGTTTTTCAAAAAAATGGCAACCAAACAAGGACCAAATCTGTTGCTGCCAAAAAAAAAAGCGAGCACATTTTCCATACGAATCAATGAGCCTATTGTTGCTGAAGATCTCACCACTAAATAAATATCATGATTATAACTGTCCGTCTATGAGATAGGTTATTACAAATCTAAGACTAAAATGTTGAAGTTGGCCATTCTACAATTTCATAGGCTATGCAATGTTTGTTTCACAACAATAAATACATCCACTAGAAGTAATGCATTATTAGAGCACACAGTGTAACATATTGTAGCTAACTTGTACCTGAAGAAGATGCCGAAGCAGACAATGCAATATGGTTTGAGCTTGCGGAGACGGCTCAAAACATGGGAACTCCGTGCAAGCTGAGAATGACATTCTTTGGGAAACACCAACTACAACACCAGCATTAGGAAGTAAACCAAGAGGGTATACCTCACGATCAAATTCCAGCTCTGGGTCCAACTAAGGGTTCACATAAAAGCACATAATTGAAACAAATGAAATAACCCCCAAAGTCAGATTTCTCATATAAGCATATTAATAGAGTACAAGTATCACTTGATTGTTTTAGTAAGTTTGCTCAGCAACATAAAACAATCGTATTGAAAAGACCCTAAACTTAGTACGCTAAGTCCCAAAATCTACCCTAACCCATTCCCTATCATTTGTCCTTCTAGACAGACAGCTTAAAAAGTAGTGTAAAGAACTGCCAACATGCTTGTTCTTGAATTTAGACAATATGCAGTTATGCACCCAATAGGTGGTAACCTATCATACCACAAAGGAGTCAAGAGAGAGCAATGTTTCAAGATTTGATCTCATATCACCATTTCTTTGAAACCAAACATTTGAAAACTGCATCTAACTACTTTATAACTTGTTTCTGAGACACATTTCCTACAACATCCAGCTGATAGCTTCACAGATGAACATGGAAGGTTCTATTAATGGGTTAGTTTAGAAAATCACATATATGCAAAAACATTTCAGATACAAAGGGAACATATAATTACAATGTTAAAAACTTGAATACCTGCAAGAAATCTTCCTGCTTAAAAGGGTCAGCACCTGGAGACGGATACCAAACCTGTAACAATAAGCTTCCAATAATTTTTATATCAGACAAGTACAATAAAATAGTATATCGGAAGATTCGGAAGAATTAATTGCTACAGAAAACTGTTACCTGCATTCCACGATGTCCATAGTCTAACCAGGAAACTTCCTCAATTAAGTTGATTTTGTCATTTGATTGACCACAGGTAACCCAGAATAATTCAACAGAGTCAGTGAGGCCTATCTCCCGCCCATCATCCAAATCAAGTAGGGAAAGCTCTCCAGTTGTCCTCAGTATTAAACACCTAAAAGGCACTTGGTCAATCACCAGAACATGGCACCGAAAGGCGCTATTTATCAGATGGAAAGTATAAGAAGATACCTGGCAGGTTCTCTTGCTACAAAATCTGATTGAGAAGAGAGATCATTTCTTGAGATGTAATCCATTGGAAGCTGATCAGGGATAAAACGCATAGCAGCAGGATGGCTCTTTGCTGTCATGATTGAGAGCTCTCGTACTGTAGAAAGCTGTTTGTCATTTTATCACTTAAAAGTGCTTGAAGAATAATTTTTTATTACAACAGTATCATGTAAAAAGTAATTTTTTATATAATTAGCTTATATGGTCCATCAAAACTTAGTATCCATTAATTAATTCTAAGATAATAAGTGCGTCATCTTTAAAGCATTTTATTACCTGTAAATCAGGAGTACTGGAAGGTGTCAATTCACCAGATAATTTTACATGATATATATGAACATCAAATGGGCGATACGTGACAAGTAAATAATCTTGATAAACATCGATGACCATTGGCTCAGCGAGCAATGCTTTCCGACAAAGCAAGGAACTCTGATCGAGGTGATATCTCGGGTAGAAAAGTAATTCATATCTGCAATGCCCAATTAATATGATAGGAACCAGATGTTACAGGTATAAACAGATGATTTATAACAGTCTTTGCACTAAATTAAATGAAACTTTTCAAAAGCATAATATTGGAAGCTTTTGCAGTGTAGATATGCACAATAGTTGATGAACTGCAGATACAAATTATCTTTAAAAGAAAGGAATGTTAAGAAAAGAATTGCGGTAGAAATGAACAGATAAATTGGATGCTCATAGTTCAGATCTTATAAGACATTACTCTCATGTTGGGGTAGAAGATGAGTTAAGTTGAAGACTTATACTCGAAGTTATAACGGCACTTTCAATAAAATATTTGGAAGTCATTCACAAAGATTTTGAACTTTCCAGTAACAAATAGAAACGCTTTTCAATAAACTGTGGAAAAAACAGAGAGAAAACCAACAAAAAATCTATCAAACCACTATTTGCTCTTCCTCGTCATTTAACAAGTTTACTTTCCCACAATTTGATTTCAATTTGATTTCGATTAATCTTCCAAAACTTTATAGAAGCAATTATATTCTATTGACATTCCACACTGATTCCAATTAAACTTTTTAAGATTTTTTCTAATGCTTTAAAAACCATGGTTCTAAAATCAGATTTCGCCCCCAACTTTCCGCACAATTTCATGATGTTTTCTACCACGCAATCTCCTCAATATCTAGCGCTTTACACATGGTTAATTAACCAATCTGATAATATTGAGAAGGTAAGCTAGACAAAGGCATTCCTTCAAATACTTTCAAACTATGGGCCTTGTGCTCTGATATTGAACATACATGGGCAAAAGTGTATGGAATGTGATTTATTTAAATCCAATATGCATTCATTTTAATAAAAAGTTCACAATCATTCTAGTGTTTTTCTATAACCACTAACAATAAATTAGAAATTAATTAACCTTCGAGAATCATTCTACAAAACAAAGGATGTGTCTCAATTTACGTTGCTGGGACATAAATATGCATGCTGGGTATTGCTCGGACTCTAATAACAGTATTGGATACAATTGTAGATTCAAATGTCTAAAGGTGAACTGCCACATTTTAGAACCCAGCGCTCAGGAACGTGTTTTCGAGTAGGAGGTTCGTGCAAGCAAGCAGCAATGGGAGGAAGAGTAGAAGCTGGAACTGCTGGAGCATTGTCATATCAATTTCCGAAGAGTCAGACTCGTATGATGTGTTGGACATAATATTTCATGGTAACCAAATAGGTGAGCAATATCCATGTCAAAATTTTAAAATGTCAGCCAATGTTTTTTCTCTACAAGGAAATCTATCTACCTAAAGTAATTCAATCCTTCTTCGAAGAGTAGCATGTAAAACTTAAACCTAAAATACTTCCAAATCTAACATGCTAAATTTATTCCTCTAATACTTTCAAATTGAACCTACTCCAGATGCTTTTTTCTTCACAACAGAAATCTTCATCATATCTTCTTACGTAATTTTTTGCTCTCTAATACCCCTTTTGTCTCACCCAAGCTACTATAAAAAATAAAAATACTTAAGATGCCAAAAGCCTAAGCAAGAAGCTAGTTGGCTGAGGCTGAGAGATACATAATTACATCAAGATGTCCAATATACATAACATTTTCCGGGGAAATAGTAGAATATAGTTAGTGGTTCTAATAGGACAAAAAAATCATCCAGTAAAAAAAAATTTAGATGTGCTTACGTGTTGGAAGAATCAACATAGTTACAGACAACAACAATTTTTCCCAGCCATAGCAATCCCTTGCATTGTATCTGTTGTTCCTGAGTAATATCTCCAAACACTCTCCACTTTTTCAGTCGTATATCATACAGGATTAAACCATGAAGACCAGCAACCGCTAAGTACAGTCCATCCTTGCTAGCAGCCACATGCATAACTGGCCAGTTTTGGGAAATATATGAAATCTGGCATATGAAAAATATTGTGAGAAACAACAATGTGAAAGAAATTAAATAAAAACCAACTTCACAGGTGTCAGCCCATAACTGGAAGATTGAGGTGCAAAATTTTGAGTTCTTCAGTGTCTTCAGACTGCACAACTAGTAAACGATCTTCACCATATATAACTTGGCGTACATAAGTTGTACCAGAAACACCTCTATTGAGGCAGCATTTGCCAAAAGAGAAGGCAATAATCCTGTCAAAAGATCCTTCCTCAATAGCATAAAGTCTATATCCAAATTCATCCCAATGCATCAGTGAGGCACCACCCATCATCGGTTCAAACTTGTGATCAGGGTTTGGCTTGATTACAGGAGATGAAGCAGAACTCAAACCTATTTGACGGATTGTAGACATTAAGCGACACCCTGAAACAGACCAAACTGTAAGTCCTCTTAACTGCCACCCAACAGCAAAAGCAGAGTTATCAGGTGTCCATGCAATACAATTGACCGGACCAGTATCTTCTACAGAATATCTGCAAAATATTTTTAAAAAAAAATAAAAACAATTAAGGCATTAAATTTGCTCCAATATGAGCCAAAAAATTGGAAGATTGTTTAGAATAAAATAAGATATATAACAATGTGGAATATAAATTAAGAGAGGTATATTAAATGTTTTTCTTCCGTAGAAAATTGTAAATTAAAGATCTCCTTAATGTCTTGGACAGAATTAGATTGCCATTTTTTCCTAGGTGCTCATTTTGTATGGCTTTTAGTTTAATGTTTCTATTCACGTATTGTTTATTGAAAAGAACTTATTTAATTTGTGCTTGGGCTCGTATAAATTAAAAATTGCTCCTGCTACTCAGCTGAGAACCTTGAGCATTGTGCAAGGACGTGTTATAGGAGCAACTGATTGCCTTCTAGGTTAAATTGCTACAACACAGATGTTCGTCATAGCACGACTTATTGCAGTAGAATAACAGCTAGGAAGTAGTTTCCTCTTTATGATCTTCAATTAAAAAAATGATTTCAATATGTTTTCCAGAACATGTCACAGGAACAAAATTCAGCATTAAGTTTGACCAATTGGTTTGGATTAACATATCATGAAGAAATTTAGAATTTTCAGCCTCAATTTCAATGAGAGTTCTTAATCAAGACTATTTATGGTAAATGGCAATGTTCTGGTAGTTTCAATAAATATCTTCTATACCAGATATCATTACGAGTGAATCTTCGTAATGATAGGACATCAAATAAGAGTTTTCTCAAACTACTGAAACCTTCCCCTGTTCTAAGTCACATCATACAGAACTAGGTCATTCCAACATTATTGACCATACAAAATTTCATTCACAATACGCATCGCATAATGAACCACTTCAACTATTATACATTAAGCTCTATATCCAAGGAAAAAGAAACATAAACTGAGTCCTCAAGTAAAGTGATCGGACAGTCAATAAGTCGCTCCAGTTATGAACATAAGGTATGCTTTAGTAGCAATAAAGAGCAGATCTAAAGTTAAGATCCTGGATCCCTCAAGTTTTAGGAATACATGTGCTAGTTGCTAAGAAACTTATCTCATCAAACCACAGGCTACATTCCAAGCTTCTCTGTAAATGGAAAAGGCTTACCCCCAATCATGCAAGGAAACAGTACGAATAAGTGAAGCAGAGTCTGCAAGGTCATATAATTCAATAACGCCTCTTTGGGTGCCAACAGCAAGAATCTGCTGCTCTGAAGCAACCGCTGCACATACCACATCACCAGAAGCAAACCTCCTTTCAGCTTTAATAGAGTCTGCATGCTTTAGACCTTTCTTACTTATAGAACATAACACGAGTTGTCCATCAGAAAATAGCACAAACAGTAACCTCAATGGCATGGAGAACTCAAGCTGGATCACAGCAGACTTCTGCGAGACAAAATGGTTGGATGCATGAACCCCTTGAGTTGCACCAGAAGCAAGACCATTACCCAAAGAATGCAACAGTTTACTAGTGGCATTGCCACCTAAGAGCCCAACGTCAAGATGAAAAGCACCACAGAACTGCATTCAACAACAATGTATAATAATGAGCCAATTTATTACATCAGGTTACGTCAGTTAAAATTTATAACAATCTTCAAATTATTTCAAGCTAAGAACAAAGCAGAACACTTAAACCATCACCCATGCTGAAAAGTTCAACTAGAGAACATAATGGCTTGATCATATGCGTACAAACTTCTTAAATTAAAAAATGACGATTGATGATGACCACTAAATTCACATACCTCACCCTTCCAGGAAATGTTATACAGTGATCCATCTGAAAGTCCAATTAGCATGTGCTTGTTGTCACAAATAATGTTGCTCCTGTCATAAAGAAAAAAATCAAAATTACAGTGAGATTAAAAAAAGTATGACAAACTGTAAAAAGTAAAAAGGTCCATATAAAGGATAGACAGCTTCATCAATTAACTTTTTCTCTACAAATTTATCCAACTCAACCATATAAAGCAATACAAAAGAAAAGTGGCAGAAAGCATTAATCTCCAGGTTTTATTAATGAAGAAACTTTTTAGGCAGTGGATCAACTTTATGATGTATAAGATAGATAGGACCATCAGATGAGAGAATATTCTATTCTAAAACTTGATGAAAAGTTCAAACTTCAGTTTTATCAACAAAATGAGATAAATTAATCTAACCGTCTAATGTTTGTAGGTCCAAATTGATTAGACCCTTGTAGATATCTTGATATTCAGTTAGGGTGCTTACAAAATCATTAAATTGCCAATGCTCAATATCTCAAAATCCTTGCCCTGACACACACCTCCTTTAAAGTACATTGAAAATGGTTACAGTTAACATAATTCTTATAGATATTAAACATAGTAAATTAACTATGGAAGGGAAAGAGTCACGTCAATGAACCAGACTTACAAGTTATAAGCAATCGTACTAGATTGTTTACTTTGTACATATATATGCATAAACCACACAATTTATTGTACAAGAAGTTCCTGGAAAACATTCTTGCATTTCCATAGTTTTTTCAGGCAGACCACCACCCAAAAATACACGCATGCACTCTTTTGAAAGTACAAGAAAGTATTTAATTAGTGAGCTCCCCTAAGTTTGGCCAAGATAAACAAATTTCATATAAGTCCGTAATATTAAAATATCCAAAGGTAAAAAAAATACTGTTGGTGCTCGTATTCTTGTAATCACCATTAGCTATTTCTTGCCCGCCCCACAACAACCACCCAACCCCCTTTTTGATTTCTTCGTTATCTGTGGACAGCATTTTCAATAAAGTTTATTAGAAGAAACTAAGAACTTCCCTGTCCGACTAGTTTTTTCCCGTCAGATTTCTTCAGAATCTATTCTGCATTTTGTTACTTGTGATTAGTACTATGGACTTTAGCAGTGTTCCAAAATTTTAACAAGATAGCTCTAACCTCAAGCTGTATATTGAGTTCTTAAAATCTCACAGAATTTTCTACAACCGGATGGGTAGCACCATGCCATCTCTGTATTAAGCGCTGACCCATTTACCATTTAGCCCTTGTTTGATACATATTAAAATTTTCATTTTCATTCTTCTACTCATTTTCAATCATACATTCTGCAATAAAATAATATTTTTCATCACATCAATAACTTTTCCTTCTTTTTCAACCAATGATACTCATTAAATATTTTATTTTCATTCTTCTCATTTTCAACCACACATTCTTCAATAAAATAATATTTTTCATCACATCAATAATTTTTCCTTCTTTTTCAACCACACATTCTCCATCAATCTATTATTCCATAATACATTCTTCCAAAATAATGTGACTCAAACACACCCTTAGTTCAGAACAATTAAACAAAAGACCATTTTTAAAGTACAGTTCAGACAATATAATGCTATGTGAAAGAAGAGAAGGACACAGACTTGAATTTTTCCTTCTTGATAAAGTCACAATGCGATGCCTAATTAGCAACCATCACAGGCTGTATTGGTTCTACGAATGTTCAACCAAATCTCTGCAAATTAATGTCATTTCTTTTACCACTTGTCCTACTGCTCTCTCTCTCTCTCTCTCTAAAACAAGATTTTAATGATTGATTTCTGATTAGTTTGATCCAGAAATGGCATTCCTTACGTTTAGTGAAGCTTGTGTGGAACTCAGATCTTTCATTAAAATTGCTGATCCATCAACATTCACTAGCTATACCATTATGTACGAAATGAAGTTCAAAGGTACACATTAAAATTTTGAAAATCCTCTGTAATGTAAGAAGAAGGGCACTTACACAGTCAAGTTGTTATCTGCAAAGGGAACTTGCTCACTGAGAAGTAAAGAAATATTTATCAGAGACAAACCAGTTGGTTGCTTCCCGCCAATTTGTATCCTCTTTTCAGTAAATTGAACCTTAAATATGTGTAGATAAAATGAAGATGTCTGCCAAAAAGGAACGAGTATAAGTAACTGGCTTCTGTAAAACACAACAGAAAATCCATTACATAAACTAAGTAGAGGATCAAATAAAGATCGTAGTTCAAAAAAAAAAAATTGTCTTTTCCTTCACGAGTGATAGATTGAATCACACTTGGCACCAATTTAACAACAGGCGATACAGCAGCTCAAAATATCCCAAATTTGATCAAATTATTAAAAATAAATAAATAAATAAAAATTCACCAGGACACTCGTATAAAGTGCTCTATACGATGACTTAGTTTATCCCTAAAGTTCAGATAAATTCAGTACACCAGTAATGCAACACTTACAAGAACGGCGATTAGCTTAGAGTCGGGGTTCCAAACAGCCTGCAAATTCTCCCCTTGTATCCGAATCGACGCTGCGTCTCTCTTATACTTCCCTAATCTCAATCTATGCTGCAATTCCACAAATTACACACATATACACAATCAATTACAATTAAACCGCAATGTACGTAAAATACATATGTATATATAAATGTGTGACCTGAGAGGAGGACCAGAGCTCGATGTGAGAAGGCGAGACGACGAGGACCAACCGATTGGCTACCTTGAGGTAGACGATCTGCTGTGTGGAGGGGAAACTCGGTAATTCCAATGGAATCACCTGCGGCCATCCATATGCCATATACATCTTAGTGTAAGTATATCCGAATGTAAACGTAGATATATAGAGAGAGAGGGAAAGATCGAAGAACAGGAAAACTAAATCTAGGGTTTTGGAAAAGGGAATACAAATGGGATCGACGCCATTTTTAGGTGGAAGGAGAGGATCCGAGATGTTCGAAGAACAAAGACTCGTACTCCCCTGCTATTTTCTACACTATGATATGAAAATTTTGGGAATATAATTAGTAAAATTTCATTTTGGGTCTCACTCTTTACTAAGTAGTGTAATTAGGTCATTTACTTTTCCAGTATTATAACATTTGAGTCCTTAACAGACCATGCCCCTGCTTGATTCAACTAAAAAATATATAAAATTTTAAGTGAAAGTCCAAAATTAATCTTATCACATATTTTATGGGACTACAACTGTTGTCAACTTTTCAATCATATTTCTCATAAACTTTTATTAAATTTTACTAAAAATTTGATTTTCTAAAAATCGAACATGGATTATAAACACGATAACATGTCCCATATTCTCGAATGTCGCCACAATTCCACGTTTTTCCAACAGTATTGCTGAAGCCTTCGCCATTGAAATAGATCAAAACCTATTGGCACCTGATGTGTTCATTATTATGGCACCTCAAGCACGAGGATTTCGATGAATCCCCTCTTTCAATTATGGGACCCAAGTCCTTGAGCATGCATACTCCTAGAGATACCTCGAGAATGGACCCTCCAGAATGCCTCAAAATCACATCAGTAGTCCTCGAAATTTTGCCTTAGCCAAATTCTCAAAGTGCTACGCGATCGAGCGTTACTAGTCATCATCCCGAAAGAACTCTAACCCTATCCAATTACCAATATTCAAAAAATCCTAGGACTGTAAAGAGTCTATCTTGAAACAACCTTTAGGTAAGGTAAGGCAAGGCGAGACTTCTAGTTTTAATCTAACACTGACTCATGCCATAAATCATTCATAAAAATAAGGTGACGAGTCCTACTAGAAGTTCAATACTACCTAACTCTATCAATATTGAGTCTTGAATCATTATTCGAGTATGTTTTCATATATATTTTTCAGCATGTATTTTCTCTAAACTCTTTCTCTGACTTAAGCATCGGAGGGGCGACGAGGCCAAACCTTGACGCCTTTATTTCAAATATCGAAAGATCTCGTTCGTGCTCGTCCTCAGTCGTTAAGCTCGGGAAATCAGCTGGTGCGATTTTTGGTGGCATCATTGGTGCCTTCTGTGGGAAGCGCTACCAGAAGTCATGGTGAATACACATTCAGGTCTTCCTCTTACAAGTTCATCCGCTTCAAACCAACCACCCGTTGTCGATACTCAAGTTCATCAGGAAGAATCACCAGGGATGCCAGATTCTCCACCAACAATGGTTATCGCTAGGGCATTCGAAGAGCTCCGTCAGCAGGTTGCAACGCTGACTCAACTGCTCACCTAGAGAAACATTCCCCAGTTGCCGGTACCAGAGACAACGCTGGCCCAAACGGAAGGCTTCATGAATGATGCTCGAGCTTGGGCTACCCGTGATGCCTATGACAATGGTGGATCCGGGGCCTCAGGCATACTTCCAGCAACCTCGGCCTCGAGATTGGTGACCGTGGACTCGGGCGAGCTCACGCGACTCATACAAGATGGGATTGCAGCGGGACTACAACAGAAAACAAAGGGAGTGACGGGGTTCACCCCTAACACTCCGTTCACACCGGAAGTTCTTTCATATCCCCTCCCGTACAGGTTTAAGTTTTCCCACATAAAGGAATACGATGGGACCATCGACCCCATCAATCATCTAAATATCTACACGGACGTCATGAACCTACAGGTTGCACCGGATCAAGTAATGTGCAACGCCTTTCCTCAAACATTGACCAATGCTTCTAGGGATTGGTTCGCCATATTGGAGCCTTACTCTATATCGTCATTCTCTAAGCTTGCTGATAAGTTCTCAGCCTTCTTCGCAAGTAGTAAGCGCATTAGAATGAGGCGGCCACCCTCATGCAGCTCCGCCAAGGCCCGAATGAGACCCTACGCAACTTCATGACGAGGTTCAACAAGGAAAGGCTGCAAATACCCAACCTTCACATCACAGCGGCTATTTCAACTCTCACATATGCAGTGAGGTGTGAGGCGTTCAAGATGTCTTTGTCTAAAACACCCCTGAAATCTGTAACTGAGCTTCTTACTCGAGGAGAAAAGTAAATTAACATGGAGGAGGCTATGAATGCTAGCTCGAGCTCTGAATAATCCCAACTTAAGAGGTCGTACGAGCCGAACTTGCAACAGGATCATGCTCAAGGCAAGCAGAAGCATGAAGGTCCGCCTAGGCCGTTTACCTTTCTGAACACTTTTAAGTCCAACATACTAATGGAGATCAAGAACATGAAGGAGCTTAAATGGCCTCCGAGGTTGCGATCTCCCCAGGAGACCAGAGACAAGAGCAAATATTGTGGCTTCCACAGGGATCATGGGCATACAACTGAGGAGTGCACAATATTGCAGCGGGAAATTGAGACACTCATTAGAAGATGATTCTTGAAGATGTATGTCGACATGATAAACGTCCTAGGAATGATCATGACAAAGGAAAGACTTCAGGCTGAGGAGGAGGTAATAAACCTATGGTTGGTACAATCAATATCATAACTTGAGGGATATGTCCAGAAGACCATTGCCAAGGTCCTGGAATGCTAACAACCTCAAGATTTATTACAAGTAGTGGTCTTCACCTTCTCTCTTTAATTTAGTTAATTTTACACTTATTTTTTGGGCTTGCTTGCCCTATGCATTTTTTTATAGTAGGTTAATCTTTTCATCGGGCTTGCATGCCCAGCGCATTTTTAGTAGCTCATTCATCAAGGCCTGTGAGCCTATACTTGTTTTAGATCATAGGGAANTTTTACACTTATTTTTTGGGCTTGCTTGCCCTATGCATTTTTTTATAGTAGGTTAATCTTTTCATCGGGCTTGCATGCCCAGCGCATTTTTAGTAGCTCATTCATCAAGGCCTGCGAGCCTATACTTGTTTTAGATCATAGGGAAGCTTATATAATGCAACCGTTGGGAATAACCCACCAAAAAAAAATTTAAGTATTTTTTTCAAAGACCTGTCACGAGCAGGCACCTCCAAAACATGCTACGGGCATGAGCTCAAAAAAGACATGTCACAAGCAGGCATCTTCGAGACATGCTACGGGAATGATCTCCAAAAGACCTGTCACGAACAGGCCCTCGTGGCATGATGTGAGCGAACACCTCAAAACATGCCATGAGCACTCCCCGGGACATGCTACGGGCATGATCTCACAAAAGCATTGTCACGCGCAGGCACCTTCGAGACATGCTACGAACATGATCTTATCAAAGCTACGGGCATGATCTCATCAAAGCTCTGTCACGCACAGATACATTCGAGACATGCTACGGAAATGATCTTATCAGAGCTCTGTCACGCGCAGGTACCTTCGAGACATGTTACGGGCATGATCTCAAAAAAGTCATGTCACGCGTAAGCACTTTCGAGACATGCTACGGGCATGATCTCATCAAAATTCTGTCATGTGCAGGCACCTTAAAACATAGCATGAACGAGCACTTTAAAAACCTGTCTCGCGCTCGACCAGTCCAAAATAAGTCTTGGATAAAATTTCATCGAATAGTCCTCGAGCTCGAGACTACCGTTATAGGTGGTGGTGTCGTCTGAATCAAATTGGGCCACACAAACTCCTATGGTCGTCTGGCTCAACACTTGGAAATAAAAAATAATTATAAAATAGGTTATCCTTGAGCTCAGGATTAAATTGATTAAATGAGTATCATCGAGCTTGTGACATAAATTGGGCTCTCCTCGAACTTATGATTAAATTGATTAAAGGAGCTATCGTTGAGCTCGTGACTTAATTATGAACCGGGCTCTCCTCGAGCTCAAGATTAAATTGATTAAATGAGCTATCGTCGAGCCCATGACTTAATTATGAACTGGGCTCTCCTCGAGCTCATGATTAAATGAGCTATCGTGGAGCTCATGACTTGATTATGAACTAAGCTCTCATCGAGCCCATGATTAAGTTAATTAAAAGAGCTATCGTCGAGCTCATGACTTAATTATGAACTAGGCTCTTCTCGAGCCCATGATTAAGTTAATTAAAAGAGATATCGTCGAGCTCATGACTTGATAACAAACTGGGCTGTCATCGAGCTCGGGTTCAAGATAATTGAATGAGCTATCGTCGAGCTCAATTCGCGGTATGGTCATCTAGATCATTAATCATATGGTCATCGAGATCAAGACTTTGACAGAAAATCAGTTAAATAGGTAGTCGTCGAGATCAAAACTTAGTCCACAAGCCACTTAATTATTTGGCCAAAACCCAACTACATGTATTGTCGTCGAGCTCAATACATCAATTGATGGTGATATCATCGAATACTTTAGTTAATGGGGATATCATCGAGCTCAATACTTTGTCAAACAGCTAATGGTGATGTCGTCAAGCTCAATACATCAATTAATTGTGATATTGTCGAGCTCATTACTCTGTCAAGAAGTTTATTAATCATGTTATTGGGCCAATGCTTCAATTATGAGCACAACCTCATAGCTCGAGCTAAGGTTATTTAATTCTGAAGACTTACATCGAGTCTAAAGACTAGATCGGTAGAATGATTGAGACAAACACATGCAAAAAGAAAGTGACATCGAGCTACCCTAAACTATCTAGAAGATGAGCATCTCACTTGCCTGCTATGGAGCACCGAGCTCATGTGCATCCACACCTAATTCTCTAACTTTAGGGATGGATGCACGGGGGGCCAGTGATGTGGTCATTATTATGGCACCTCGAGCGTGAAGATTTCGATGAGTCACCTCTTTCAATTATGGGACCCAAGTCTCGAGCCTGTATAGTCATCGAGATACCTCGAGGATGGACTCTCCAGAATACCTCTAAAATCACATCAGTAGTCCTCGGGGTATGTCCTCGGAATTTTGCCTTAGCCAAATTCTCAAAGTGCTCTGCGATCGAGCGTTACTAGTCATCATCCCGAAAGAACCCTAACCCTATCCAATTACCAATATTCAAGAAATCCTAGAACTGCAAAGAGTCTATCTTGAAACAACATGTAGGTAAGGTAAGGTGAGACTTTTAGTTTTAATCCAACACTAACTCCTACGATAAGTCATTCCTAAAAATACGGTGATGAGTCCTACTAGAAGTCCACTACTACCTAACTATATAAATATGGGGATCCTACCATAAGTCATTCCTAAAAATAAGGTGATGAGTCCTACTAGAAGTCCGCTGCTACCTAACTCTATAAATATGGGGTCTTTGATCATTATTCGGGTACGTTTTCATATATATTTTCTCTAAACTCTCTCTTTACCTTAAGCATCGGAGGGGCGGCGAGTCCAAGCCTCGACGCCTTAGTTTCAGGTATCGGAAGATCTCGTTTGTGCTCGTCCTCGATCGTTAAGCTCGGGAAATCAGCAGTTGCGATTTTTGGTAGCACCAACACCCATATCAAACTCCTTTGAAGGTATACTCTCGAATGGGTGAGAGTAGTAGTTGATGATGGTGTGGGTGTTGTGGTGGATGAGGTTCAAAAGATGGTGGCATTTGGTGACGGCTAGGTGGTGGGATGCCTTGGTTGATTTGAAATTGGCGGATTTGGAATTTTTTTTTCTTTACTTTACTTTACATTTTCATTTTCATTTTCATTTTCTCTTTCTAATTTGTGTTTAATTTATTTTACTTGTTATGGTAAAAAAATAATGACCATCGTTTATTCAACTAAAAGTATACTTACTTCACGTTAACAACCAAAAATTATATGTGATGACTATTATTTATTGACGTGACAATCATTTCATATACGCTGGGAAATTGAATGAGTAACCATATTGATATCAAAATCAAAGTGTAGTTACATGATTGAAATCGAATTAAAATGAAATTATCCGATTGATATTAAATTAAAGCACGTTATCTAATTGGACAAAATTGAAGTATGTTCAGTTGGTCACCTAATTGACACTAAGTGAAAGTATGGTTACCACGAATGAATTTATCTGCATTTTGAAAGTGAAAATCATTATTTATTTATGGCGTATGCTCAATTGAGTTTGATAGATTTTAAAAAATATTCTAAATTCAAGTGTCTTTGAGATTGTTTGACACCCAAATTTTTTTCAAAATACATTTTTCTATCTTATTTTCGTTGACACATGCTTCAATAAAATAATATTACACGAAATCAAAAAACATTTCTTTCATTTTTAACCATACATTCTCTATCCAATTAAACCACATGTACAAAACTATTTCATTTATAAAAATGTCAGAATACTCACAAGATGGTGGGCCCCACGTGAATAGAATATTATTATAAAAAATGGGGTCTACCCTATGTGCGTGTTCTATTATTTTTACAAAAAAAAAATTCCTGTAACAGTAGCATTGTTCTTCTCTATCGAATTACTATTCCAAAATGTATTCTACGCGAAAAAATGAGGCTCAAACAAGCCATTCATGAATTTTAATGGTATCCTTTAAAAGTTAGTTGTTCATAACTGAAATTTTAATGAATCTCGATGAATTCCTTTAAAATTTAAGTATTTCCAATAACTCATAGATTTATAAGAATTTTATTAATAGAGGGATTTTTAAAAAATTGGATGGATTTCATATTTAAAAGTATATGCAACAAATTATTTTGAAATTTCACCATTTTAAATGAGATTGTTAAGAATTTTATGAAAATTTATTCAAACCAACGAAATTCATTAAAATTTATAATCTTTTAAGACCATCAAAATCTCAATTGAGGACACTCTCCCCACTTTTTACATATATATAAAGAGCGTGTTAAATTCCTCGGACTCTATAAAATATAGAGGATGAGGTCAAAAAGAGATTTTTGAAGTTGTTCTGATCTAATTTGATATAACACATTTATAAGTTAGTTAGTTATTTGTTATGGATAATTGCAGCAGTGGTCCCAAACCTTTCACTTTTATATACCTTATCCAAACCTTCACTTTGTGCCATCCACAATTTCAAATCTTTCATTTCCTTGCACCACAAAGACAAATGGATGGATTTGACCGTTAATTAACTTAAAAAAAATGAAAAGTAGATTAATAAAAAGGGTAAAATAGTAATTTTATATTTGTCTCACATTAAATCATTAAAATAAAAAAACTCGTATTCTTCTCCCACCACCATCGCTTGTTTAATAAAATCAACAATAACGACTAGTTTTTCAATTTTAATCCGATTTTAATATCTACCAAACGGGCTTTTAATTTTGTCAAATTTTCATTTTCTAAGTTAACGGGTCAAATGGGTGGATTCCATCCATTTGTCCTTGTAGTGCAACAAAATGAAAGGTTTGGGATTGTGGTTGATACAAAAGAAAGGTTGAGATTAAATCTGTAAAAAAATGAAAGGTTTGGATTGTTGATGTAAATATCCCTATTTATTACTCTTACAAACAATAAAACTTAAAAACATTTTAAAAATTCATTTACTTATAAGTTAATTTTTAAGCTTAGCCAAATACGAGATCGAGTCACTTTCATTATATTTATTCAGAAGTACAAACTGGACTATTAATTTTTTTCTAATATTTCATACGAATTCAAGAAATAAATTCATATATATATCCAAGGAACACTTTTACAATACTCGACTCATACTTATAACTTTAATCCAATCAAG
>CAIGRS010023789.1:0-13149 GCA_903798395.1 Fraxinus floribunda
ATGATTAAAAAACTTTGACACATGATATTTGCACAATAAACTTTAAATACAAGGGGCAGTGTAATTTCCTCTTATATTAATAAGCTGCTAGGATTTGAAAATGTGGAAATTACACCCTAACAGAGTTTTTAAGATTCAACTTCAAAAATCAGATTTAAAGTTTTTATATACAAAAAACAGATGATAATATATTAGTATAAATATTAATAATAATATTACAAAAATTAAATTATTTTACTTGTCCACGCATCATCCACCCAACTACTGTCATCCCTTCCAAACCTTAATTACTTTTCCAATTATTCTTTGTATATTCGTCGCCTTCTATGTTCTCTCATCATCTCCCATCTCTTTCTACCACAAGCGGCGCCTCACGAAGCAACACGATACTCAGTGTGTTGAGGTGCAGCATTAGAGCCGCTGCGCATGGAGGCGATATGAGATTTTCTCTGATTTGAGGCGGCGACGTGCGACAATATGAAATTTTCACCAATTTGTGGTGTTTTATTGACTTGTGTTGAGGGGAAAAGATCGGCACCGCTGCAAGAAAACGATACAACTGAGCATTCGCCGCTCATTGTTGTCCTTCTCACCGCTTGAATCAGAGGCAGATCTACAGTTTCCTCTCGAGAGGCCTTCCAGCCACCGACTTTGTTTATTTCTTCTTTTGATTTTGTGGTGGCGGGAGTTTTTGAGTGGATTTGTGGTGTATTGAGGTGGCGATGACGGTGGTGGTGGTGGCGACGGTGGCATTGACGGTAGCTTGTTTAGGAACTTTGTTGATGGTGGCTATTGTGGTGTATTGAAGTGCGGTGCAATGATAATGGCTTGTTTGGGTATTTTTTGTTGATGGGACGATTTTGGTGTATGCAGGTTTAGGTGTAGGATAGAATGGATTTGAGGAGATGGTTAGTACAGGCAGCTGTGGTGGTGGTTGATACAGGTAGTCGTCGTCGTGGATCTGGCGACGATGGTTTCAGCTGTTGCAACGGTATAGTGGTGGTCACAAAGCATTGCACAAATGACGATTTGGTTGATTGTGACCAAAATTTGATTGGTGTGTGACCAATAAATATTGTGTCTAAAAATTTATTAATTTGTGACCAATAATTAGATAAATTATAACCTAAATATAGTTTGTGATCAATTAACTTGATGTTTTGTGACTATAAAATAAGTTGTGAATTACAAAATTTGTAATATGTAACCAATAAATAATATGTGATTATTAATTTGATAGATTTGTAATAATGAATAAATTGTGACGTATAAATTTTTGATTTATGATCAATGAATAAATTGTGACCTATAAATTTTTTAAATTGTGATTGTAAAATAATTTGTGACATAAAACTTGTGATTTGTAACCAATTATATGAAATTTGTGACCAAATTATATAAAATTGTGACCTTAATATATTTAATTAATTATTTCATAAATAAAATTTAATTAAATATCTGATTTTTGAAATAATAAACTTTGTTTCTTAATTTTGGAATGCGTCAAACTTAATCTCTTATATTTGAAATTCTCCCATTGAAAATTGCAGATGAATAATTCATCATTCTTACTAGAACAATAAACGAAAATTCTAGTTGTCATTCTTGTTCTCTGTGTGGATCACAATTGGAGGCTGAACAATTAGACAATCTGGATTGCGGATTGTGATCATTCAAGTTCAAGAAAAGCTAATGAGCTTGTAGAAATCATCAAATGTATAATTCACATAACAGTTTTTATCTAAATATAAAGCGGATCCTTGGTGGAAATTGAAAATTGTTTTACTTTCCGTTGCACATGATTAAGTAAATTTCCAACAAAATATTCATAGTTAAATTGTTCTGCTGTGTCATATCATGTTAAAACTCATATGAAATTATAACGAGAATGAACAGTACCCATTTCAGTACCTAAGAAGATATTAAAACAAATTAAGTACAATCAAAATCAATAATCAATTACGTGTATGTGTATAGCATGTCGCCAATGTTCATTCTCGTAAGAATGCAAAAATAAAAATAAAATAAAAATACGACTTTATAACGTAATTATGATAGATGGATAGAGATAGCTACAATCTCGAAATTTATTATACGTATCACATATTTTAACCAAGTCTCTTTAATAAAACACGATTTATACACTGAAAATTACAATTTTCATATTAAACATAATATTTTAAAAAAAACAACCCATAAAATATGCAAATATGTTATATTACGCAAAATCTAACTTAATTATTAATATGCACTGAATTATAATTGCCTTCTAGTTCTTTATCTACTTAATTTGTGAATAATAACCCGTTATCTATTGACTGTGCTTTCTGACTTTGATCTTAGGTCATGACTCACCCTTCATGAATCGTTAGAGAACCTTGTAAGAAACTTTCAACTTTCCAATACATGAGATTATCACTTATTTGAAAAGTAGCTACTCAAATTTTCGATATTCTTTTTTATTTATTATCAAAATAATATTTGAGAATCATTTTATTTAAGTATTTCATGTTTTGTGTAGCAACTCGTGTTACAAGTCAAGACCCCAAAACTCCAAAAGCATCCTTTATGAATATTAGATTTGTTTTTTTAAGTTTCATATATGAAATTCATTTAACAAATGACGAGCACGAGACTTAAATCTTGTGATATTAATAGATTTGTTACATTAATGAATCTTGATACGAGTAAGCCTCCATAGTAACGCCAATTAAGTGGAGATGGTGTAAACCTCAATAGTGTGTGGGTTATTTTTACTAGAAGGAGAACAAAAGAGGTCACCTTTTGAGGGACACTAAGGATCATTGATGGGCCACGAGTACCTCGTTTGACGGAGCTATTGTTGGAGATATACGAACAAAAATATTGGACTACCTTAATAGGATATTCTTCTAAAACATAATAGTAAGTCTCAATTTATCATATGAAACATTCCAACAATGTGCATGTCGACTCTGATAAAAAATTTAACATACTTTCCAAGAGGTAAACAAAAAGATGGCTTAATATTATTAATTTTTTTGTGAACGTGCCAAACACGTCCTTAGCTAATAACATAGATTAAGGTAATGAAGCAACCTTCTTTTGTGAGCTACAAGTGTTGTCCTTAAAGTTTAAACCATGATGAAACCCTTGTGCCTTTGTCGTTTGTCGCAATTTGAATACTATTTGAAGCTTAAGGGATCTCTTTACCATAAAGGAAATCAGAATGGCCAGATGGCAGATGTCATTTCTTCTATGATTATGCATGCTGCTTTTTAATAACTGCCACTAATTGAGTCTTTAGTTTCAAATTTTTGCTTGATTAATCTATTAACTTTTATATTGAGTCCAAAAATTCCACCTATAAGAATAAATAAAGCCACTTGATTATTAGGTCTTTGAAAATAAGTTTCTTTTAAGTTGGCATTGTAAATTTGAATTCTGATTTTTGTACGAAGGTAACAAATTATTCTGATTCAACGTATTTGAAAGCTTATTGACAATTCAACAAGTTTATTAAAGAACGTAACGATCTTTTTGTAATAGAAGAGACATTTGACGATAAGAAAGTTATCAATTCACGTCATTATGTTGTCATGATGATCATGAACAATGATGACAAATAACAATATTCTTTATTTTGAGTATTCATTTATTCCCTTTTTTGATGACTTTTTGTATTCAGAAATTCTACTAGACAAAGGTAGAGTATATTACTATAAAAAATAGAATTTTTCCATTTGTACGTTAACTTTTACCACATTTTTGATAGAAAAATGTGGTGGCAAATCATATTGGACGAACATACATTTTTTTATACTGTCAAATGACATGATGACATTCTGTCAAAAAAATGACTCTAAATTTGCTGATGCAATGTTTCATCTGTGAAACTTGAAGGCAACATAGACGGAATCTATAAGCATAGATCATTATTGGCCTTGGCAGTACAAGAAGCTAGACTCCTTGAGAGTGACATCTTTCTTCACCAAACTAAAAATAACCTGCCCAAATTTTGGCATGGCAACTTATGGTCTCTGAGTTCAAATCAATTCTCTATGCTCGTAGAGACGTCAACTCGGAAAACTGTTGGACTCGAGTTCGAATCAATTATCTTAATGTTACTACACATTTGTATCTTGTGTTCAGAGAGGAACCTGCCTTCAAGACCAATATAACTTTACAATTTCGCCAAGTTTGTTTCACTTAATTCTACCTTCTATGGCAACTAGAATGTTCACACAGTAAGGCAGTCCTAATCACATTTACTTGCTTTTCTCAAGCCTACTTTAGGACCTCCCCAAGGTGAATTATCCTATTTCCGCGGAGGCTAAAAATCACCGTGAACGTCTTTTCACAACTGCTATTGACCATTGTGGAACCGAGGATCATGCATATCAAATATGGGCAAGCTAAAAGAGAGGGTAGAATGAAGGGAAGGCAAACTCCAATTGCTCTGCTCATCATTCATCGCCACATCTACTGAAAGATCCAATTTTAACAATTACACCATAACTAACCACATGATTTTATGCAAAACATAAAGCTATAGATCATGGTGTCATTGAGGCTACAAATGGAGGGAGCAACTTGAGATCAATTTGACAGTTGATAGCAAACGCTTGCTATTATTAAATAGATGGCTATCAGAAAAATACAAATGGAAAACGATCTGTTACCAAAAATAACTATTCCTCTCCAAACTAACTATTGTGATTTAATCCCCACTATACAGATGAATATCAACCATCACCAAACAGAAGACAATATATGAGAGACGAAGCCTTTAAAAGCAGCACGAGTAAAGAATTTACAGAGAATGTGGACTACTTCTCATGACTGTCTTGAGGGGGGTCGATCTTGATTATGAGCGGTTGGTGAAGATTTACATCAGGGTCAGCCTCAATGGGTAATTGTGGTGATGCGATATCACCATCTACATCCGCATTTTCAGCCAAAGCTTTGTCTAAAGCAGCTTTCGCAACTCTAGTAACACAAATCATTAATACAACTGCAAGCAGACCGGTTTAAAAAGTGAGTTTCCGCACAAGGAACCGAAGTTAGAATACAGTACAAAAACTGTAGTATCAGGCAGGCAGCAGAAATATGAAAAAAAAAAAAAAGAAAAAAAAGAAAAAAAAAGGTACTCTAGAAACCGACAGATTCAAAGAAAAAACAGCAGGCCAATATTACCAACGAAAATCTAAGCAGAATGTAATCTTCACTGCGGTCACTTTATTTTTCCTCATTTCTCATAATGCTTAGGTACTATATGCAATAGTCAATAGATTTGTTTTTGTTTTCTTAAGAAAATTAATTAAAACTTGGAATTACCTCATAATGACAAAGGCAAATATCTTCAACAATATAAAATCAGGAGTAGAGTGCTGGACTTTAAAGGAGCTTCAAGATCTCTAAAAACTTCTCCCAAATTAGGATCTTATGGTCATTGATATCATCTTGTGTTACTCGGATGGGTATGGATATGTGTCCAAATACAACCTCTAAACTTTTAGGTACCGGGATTCAGCAAAATGTTAATACATTCTTATATTTTTTCGTTATATCTAATAATGTAAAACGATATTTCACTCTAACATTTTGATATTCTTTCTAAAATTACAAACATTACAGAATATCGGATTAGTGTGTTTTAAGTTGTACCATGTCAGAGTGAAAAAGCATGTGATACAGGTACCTCACATTTTTAGAAGAGTGGAGCAACATTGGATTTTCAAAGGACACGAATATGATATGGAAGTTTACATCACCAAACTTGGATTGGACAATAGTTTTTCAAAAGATCGAGGAAAAAAATCAGGCATCATTCCAAAGTTACTTATTTTGGTCAGGAGATTGTGCCAAGTATGAGAACTTGAAATGATCACTAAATATCCACTTGGGACTTACCAGATACCACAAGGCCCAACACAATAAATGCCTGCATCAAAGAAGAAGCTCGTATCAGAACTATAGAAGAATGGCAAAAGGATGAGCAAGTTAAATCAGAGATGGAGGCCTTCCATCACTTGAATGGCCAGACAACAAAAGATGAATTAGCCTATTAAACAGAAACCGAACAGAAAAATACACCCCAAGGCTCTTACCCAACGGGTTTTGGAGAATTCACTCCATCCATGCGTTACATCAGAAAGATCCTTCAAAGTTGTCCCAACATATACCAAGGCAAGAGTAATTGGCTACACAAAGAACAGTAGGGGAATCAACATTAAGGTACACTCAGCCGATCAATTTAGCAAAGAAAATTTTAAAGGGTAAAAGTTCCCCCACCCCCACACACACATGAATTCTGTAATATATTATCAGCAAAGAGTTATTAAAGTACAAGCATATACCATCATTCCCAACCATGAAGCTAGCATGTATTGCCCTATTGGGACTGGAGTCACGGATAAGAGGTAGTTCAACATGTTAAATGGAAGTAAAGGAACGAGCCGGAGCAGTAACACTATCTGTTGCAAGAAACAAGAAATTCAATTAAGCACATTTGACCAATATGCATGTATAGATAATGTATATCATAATTAGTAATCAATAAAATCAGACTAGCAATCAGCCAGTACTAGTCCCACACAAAGAATAAGACACAGAATCCAAGACTAAAAGAGAAAACATACAAACCTTAAATCCAGATCTCTGAATTGCAACTGCAACTGCCCGGAACTGAGGATAGTCTCTTAACTTGGATATAACAAATGACCTCCCAATCTGTTCATTGTTGAAAAAGGAAGATAATATAAATGAAAATCTAAAAGAAAATACATTTTTTCGAAGGTTCCCACCAAGGGTATCCAAAAAGAGGAAAAACAGTTGAGGAAAAAAAACAATCATATTTGAAACTTGAGCATTAATCAGCAAGATAACAGATGCTGCTATTAGATTGCAGAAACTTACTGTTCTACCAAGAAGAAATGCAGCCCCAGCACCAAGGGTAGCACCAATGGAATCAGCAAAAAAACCCACTGGCAAACCAAAGAGGTAACCACCACCAAGCTGAAAGATACACCATGTTCCACGAGGTTTTAGTTTTACACATTCAAAAAAGGAGAAAATTCCAGTTCCATATATGAATTATGAAAAGAAATCCTAAGTAAACAGATGTTTGAATGGAAAGAACAAAAAACAAGAAACAGAGATCATGCTAGCAAGTACAATAAATATGACGATGTTCACAAAACACTTTGCAGAAACTATATCACAAACACTGGAGAAATAAGCACGACATGATTCCAATCTTAATTCTCAATGTAGCTTGCCCAACAAGAAGAAGGTGCATATAACTATTAACATCCATTCCCTTCCCACGTTAACCTCAAAAAGAATAGGAGCTTAAGTTTAATGCTGGAACAACTATAACTAGAGGACACTGCTATAACTAGTAAAAAGCCATATTAGTTGAAACATGCAGTGTGAATCAAGCATGAAGTAACTACCAAAAACTAAAGGACAGATATCAATGAGCAAAACTGAATTTTTTTCATTTCACACTTGCAACTTGCAACCCAAAATATCGAGTGTAATTCAATGCCTGTTAATGAAGTCTTGAATTTGAAAATGCAGTTTTTTTCGAAAATATATGAGATAGAATAGACATATTAAGACAAATGTCAATTCTTACTGTAAGTACTGAAGCTGGAACTGCCAATACTGTTAGGGGAATGTATGCAACAGCTCTGCAAAGTTCAGACTACATGTGTGAGTCAGGATGATATTCTTAATTATAAAAATTTGTGACATTTCATAACGAACTTGATTGGTAATATGTCATATAACTGTAGAGTAACTTGATTTTAATGACACTCGAAATACTAAGAGTCTATTTGGGTGGCTTATGCTAAGAAAATAAGCTCCAAATAATTTGCTTTGCTGGGCAGCAACAGACACTAAATTACTTCATGACAATAAAATCTCTAGACTTCAAGGTGAACAAAGTTCAATGACACTCATGGTCTTAGATAGCTCAACACATGAACTTAGGTCACAACTTTTTAAACCGTACATCTCCGTCATGAGAATGAAGAATAAAAAAGAGAAACTCCTGACTTTGCCCTCGTTTGGTCCCCATTCTCAAAAAATCATTTTTTCTCAAACTCATTTTCAACCACATATTTTATGGGACCCACAACTTTTATCAACTTTTCAACCACCATTTCATAAACTTTTATTAAAATCTACTAAAAATCTAATTTTTAAATAAACCAATCAGGGACTTTATTTTCACATACAGATGGAAGATATGGACCAGCAGAACCTTGACTTAGGCCATCCTACACAAAGTGACTGCACGTAGAACCCTATTCTGTGGCATTATACAAAATCATCTTGCGTTTTGACGACTAACTGACATGACAACGAAAGTATAGCAGCAATCTCAAGTATAGTAGTTAAATCACACTTTTTTTTTGTTGAGATCTCTGCATATGATGTAAAATAGAAAAGAATGTCAATCAAGAAATGGGTATGAAAGAAACACTATCATAGTTATGTGGGTAAATATATATACAAGTTCACATAGAGCCTCCATATACAACTGTAGAATTTAAATTATTTGCAACAAATATAAGTTCCCTGATGCACTGTGAATAATGTAGGTGTCTTTTCTACTTCCAAATTTTTTTAGCAAATAAAGTAATTATGAGCTGTATTCATCCTCTCATCTGTTATCTATGATCAATCATCCATTGGTTTCCACTGCTCAGACACATTAGGCACAATATAAAGACTTGATTAGTGTCGGCGCACAAAAACTGTACTTACAGCACAAGAGGACCCCAAGGACCAAGATCATGCTCAATCCATGCTAAGAAATCCTTCAGAATCTGCAAATCGCAACTCTTTCAGAAACAGGATAACTAAATCACTCATTCATTTAAAACCAATTTTAGTGCAAGGATTGCTCCTAAGATATGCCTTTCAGTAATTATGTCTTTTAAGTGATTTATATATTTTTCAAACTCAACCAACCATCTTCAAATAGTGCGATCAATTGAGACAAAATAATCGTTTGTACAATACAAAAGATAATATATCTTTCTCTAAACCGGTAAACTTGCCTTTATTTTCACGAAGGAAATTAACACTTGCTCAATACACAAAATAAAAGGTCTTCAGTTATTCAACCAATTGAAACGAATAAGCACTGAGATTAAAACCCATTATTTGCAAAAGAATTCATCACCAATTGCCCCCACAGAATTCAGATACTAAAGTACTAAAAATATCACTTAAAATAAATCATATCGAAACAATTAAATTATTTAAAATAAATTAACATATTCAATAATCCTAACAGGCCAGTTTTAGGTCATAGATTATCCAAGTAAACACCGAAACCAAACAAAAATGTGCAAAATAAAAACAATCCAGAACACACCAAAAAAAAAACAAAAAAAAAACCCTTAGAACAGCCCATAAAGCACCAAAACAATCATTAATCAAAATAAAAGAAACATATCTATCAAGAAATATTTGATACTGTCCAAATAATACCCAGACAAATAAAATTAAGCAAGACAAAAGAGACAGATGGAAAAAATCTTACTTTTTCAACAGGCAGAGTGAGGCAAGCGGTGGCGATGCCCGCGATGAGAAGTAAAAGAAGGATGATTTTGAACAAAGCAACCCAACTAAATTTGAAACCCATTTTTATTGACTTTGGGGAGAAAAATGAAAACCTCTTGCGCCAAGGTCTACACTCCTCTTCTGGGTCCTCTGGTAAAGCTTGTTTCGATGACAAGCGAGGCCTCGAGTTAATTCCTCCTAAATTTGACAGATTGAATTCAAAAAACTATATAGCATGAACAGGAAAAGGAAAAAATAAAAAATAAAATTGAAACTTTAGCATATTAAATTCAAAAATCAAAGTGATCTACATACAAAAATGTTTCTTTAGGTTGTTTATGTGCTTGCGGAGTTTATGAGAAACTCAGTCAGAGAAGGGTTTATTAATGGATCTTACGAAGGAATTGGGATTTTCTGTCTTTTTCTTTTTTCCTTTCTCTTTCGCTAACTGTGATCGTGATAGTTTTTTGTTTAGATGCTAAGTACGGTCCCGACTCCCGACTCCCCGGTGAAGAAGGGTCCCGCAAAGCTGGAAAAAATGGGTGTAAAAAAAATGATTCAAGGCAATTGATTTTTCCAGAAATTATTTTATCGAGAATTATAATTAATCGTATTTAATTGGTATAATTTTTTATGAAAAATATTAAAAATTTGGTGTCCGCTTGGTTTCATTTTTTTATAAAAATTGTCCATTAAAGTGATAATTTTTTCTACCATTGAATCTAGAATTTATTCTAATTGTCAAAAAAATTGAAAAAAAAATCACCATACCGAATATCATTTGTTTGACTTTGTTTTGCATAGAATTTGTAAATAAAAGTGATAATTTTTTTTTTATCATTGTGTCAAAAAAAAATTTCAATTGCCAAAAAAAACCTGAAAAATATTTACCAATTAAAACATCAAGAATTTGTTTTCCTAAAAAAGATAGAAAATTTGGAAAGTTTGAAAATAATTTTTCGGAAAAATTTTGCCTATCAAACACTATAAAAGTTGGAAAATGGAATGAAAAATAAAGTGTATCAAACGGAGCCTAAACTGTAGCATAGAAAATAGAACGTATCTCAGGACCCGTAGGATTGGACAAAACATAATCATAATAAAGAATTAAACAATGGCAAGTCACGTCTAACACTATGGGTGGTGCTTTATATACATTTGGGTGTACATAAGGGTGTCTCAGAGGGGTGACGCCGAGTGTCCATTATGGACACCTGAATGTACATCTAGTATTTTCCTAGTACTACATAGTTGTGTTAATTGTGAGACTTTTGAGTTCATTTTGTATAAAAATCAACAATGTTGCACAAAGTTGTGAGAACGAAGCATGTGCGACACCATTTGGACGATGTACTGGTATAATTGAAGCACGAGAACGTTGAAACGGGGCATCTGAATTTCCATTGGTAACTAATGTCCTCATCCAAAATGAGTTGACTTTTGGACTTTTGTTACCCTTGTGACATTATCTGACATAAGTACTAAGATTGTATTCAGAATGATTCTAGATTGTAGAATCATGAAGCATGGAGAATGGCTGAGAGCCACATTTACATGACCGGTGGGGGGCAAAACAACATTAATCCGGTGCCGGAGCCAAAAATTCAGGCGACGAACATTGATACAGATTAGGTGAAATGCCTATAATTCAAGGATTGGTAGAATACATCCTTCCTGCTAAGATCAATACCTCGTTCATTTCGAACAAGTAATGAAATGTCATTTGATCACAATTACCATTATAAAGTGAACACACAAGTAGTTAAGTTCTAGTCATTGACATTGTGTTCGAAATGATGGTTCGCAATATGGAATCCTTCCCCTGACAGGGGCAATCTTTACGTCAAATATTTTTTCAACGTACAATTTAATCTAAGCTTAGTAGTTCAATGATTGATTCTTGAATTCTATACACGATGCAGTTCTAATAAATTGCTAATAGAATAATGAACTAGTAGAATTTTGAAACGAGATATTTGTCAAAAAGAGCTAGTAGATAATATCACAAAATAATGGGAAAATCTATGTTAATAGGGGCCGTGCTATTCGTCCACGAACTTGGCCCTGGACGAATAGATTAATCCTATTGATAGTTCGCTTTCTATCCCCTCTGGTCTTGTTCAATCGGGAGTGAAAAAAGAGAGAGAATGACCGCCATCAAACATTTGATGTGTGACGTTTTAAAATTTGATTAAGGAGACAGTCAAGAGAACAACCGAACATGAAAATGAGAACAATAGACCTGAACTCCAAAATATAAGATCATCTTCAATGATGGTATAAAATAAAGATGTAGATCTTCAAAGTAACTGAAAATCTCTCCAATAGAGATGTGCAAATTGTATTTTTCGACAGAAAATGTTAAAAAAGATGACCATGAGGCAAAAAATGGATTTAAATCTTTCAATTCAAGCAGAATTTAAATTTAGATCCACCGTGATGTAAATGAGGATGCAAAAGTGATTTTAGAGATACCAATTTATACCCAATTTTTTATCATCATTGGAGATGCTCTAACATCCATAAACAGCTCATTTTTTGTTCATTCTACTGGCCAACTGTGTATCGAACATGCACTTGCAAACTTAGCTATTAATGACTTCAAGTACACTTAACAAGCCTGTAAGAAAACCCGACCGGAAAATATCTTTGAACGAAATAAATCTCACAACAGATGCTACAGCGGGAAAAATTCTGAATAACGTATCATCAATCTCAATAGAACTACACAATGAAACGAATTCAATGCTCAAACCTTTAATGTAATGCATAACACATTATTTGAAAAAAATCATGCAGCAAAACTTAAGGGCACCGTATTAACTCCATGGATCATCCCATCCTTTGGGTCCATCTCTTTTTACAAATTCGATTATTGCCTGGACAGCTTCCTCAGCTCTGTTAGATAGCGAATGATTTCCATATTCGATTTCAGCTTTTTCTGCACCGCCCATTGCTCTGCACAATCTGGACAAGTTCATAGCATGGATGAAAACATTAGTAAAATCTCGGTAAAAAACAAAATTCAATTTTGAACATATGGAAACAAGTTATACAAAAAGTTATTCTTGCCTATCGACCAATGCTTTCTTGTCCACGTAATCTGGTACATATTCATCAGCCATCGAGAACATCACCTGCAAAGGGAGAGCATTCTCTCAAAATAAACGAGGTATTGTGACTGTAAAGACGTATGAGGTCCTTTTTATACATCATAAATTCGGTTTGGTTCGAAAATAGGCCCAAAATCAACAAAAGTAGACCCTTTATACCCCTAGCAGTAACCACTATCATCACCAATAGAAAAACCGAAGTTCAATATACAAATATGACAAAGCTCTTGCATGAACTTGAAATTCAGCCGATAAATTGAAGTCTATCTCAGAATAAGAAAATCAACATCAATATTTTTGGTTCATCACCATGCAGTGCACTGCATATCAGTTAACTACTTGGTCAAAAGCGGCACCATGATTTAAAATGAATAATCGTAACTGTCGGTACATAAATAATGCTCCGACTGTATGTGCTGTATCGGTATGACTATATGCCCATATATATATATATATACACACACACACCTTG
>CAIGRS010023791.1:0-18485 GCA_903798395.1 Fraxinus floribunda
ATTATATGAAACTCGGGAACCGAATAGAACCGAATCGAACCGAACCGAATAGAACCGAACCCGAATGGGTCAATTATTAAATTTGGACCGGACGGTTCCAATTATTAAATACTCAAAATTTCGGGTATCTTAACCGAACCCAGACCATGTCCAACCCTAAAAAAAAATGAATCCGTTCGTTTTCCGAAAGAGAGATAAAAGGTGAAAAAAGTAGAGTATATGTGAAGAAACAAAGGCGTGAAAAAAGCAAAAACTCATGCATATCTCTCAATCTCAAAATTGCAATGAAATCTCTACTGTATCACGTAAATAGTAATTACATGCCTCACCAAACCTACAACTCAATCACCCCTTGTAAGAAAAACATGAATTTCCCCGGAATACAAGAAAATAAAGACATTTACATCACTTATTTAAACGTAATCAACTCAAATACTGCTGCCAAATTTATCAAAAATCATGGAACTTTTTAGTGTCGTAATCAACACATTCTTGATTTCAATCCAACTTCTCTCATTGTTGTTACATTTTGTGACAGCCAATGGAACTCCTATACTTAGGCTCGAACAAAATGTCACAAGTAATTCAACTTATTCGCCATGGCTCAGACAAGTAAAGAATCAACGAGCAATTGGGTGTTCGACGCGGCCATCGATTTGCAACGAGGGAAAGTTTCCGATTAGAATCAAAAGACTTTGTTGTAGAAATCGATGCGTGGACGTAACATCTGATGTTAACAACTGTGGGTTGTGTGGGATTAGGTGTCCATTCAATTGGCAATGCTGTCGAGGCATATGCATAGATATAAATGTCAATCCATTCCATTGTGGGGCTTGTGAGCATAGATGTCGATTCCCTAGCCTTTGCTTCTTTGGAATGTGTGGATATGCTCAACCATTGCCTCCTTATCCATTTCCCCCAAGACCACCATTTCCCCCGAGGCCTTTTCCTCCACGACCCTTTCCCCCGAAGCCTTTTCCTCCGATACCTTTTCCGCCGAAGCCCTTTCCTCCTAAGCCATTTCCACCAAGGCCATGGCCTAAACCTCCAAGAGGCAGTCAGCCTCCACCAGAGGCTTGATGATTTGTACGTCGATGCCATCATTGTGTTCAAAATCAATAAATTGCCTCTTTTCAATTTCCTTTCCATTCCAACTGGCTAGTTTGGCAGTAACATAGCCATGAGGGGAAAAAAAAAAGTTTGGGTTATGGAAATTAAGTAGCAGAGTCTATGTGTTAATTACTTGCATGTTGTCACCATCTCATTTATATAAAATATATAATGTAATTTTACTTGCTCAATCAATCAAGATAAGGTCCTTTGGCATTATGGATGGTTCATATACGAGCTTCGTCCGTGCTCATTTATAAAAGTATCACGTGCTATGATTTTGATTAGCAAATTTATGTTACGATTAATCATTTTTACCTATCAACTTCACAATTTAATGAATCTATAGGGGCGTCATTTTATTCCATTTTATGACAAAAAAAAAACATGTTCTTTAATTTTTAAAGAAAACTCCGAAGTCCTAATTAACTTTATGTTTAATAAAATCTCAAAATATAACCACTAAACTATTAATAAAATAAAAAGATTCGTCATGTTTGGCGTGTCTTAAAAATTTAAAGTTTAAGTCAACAATAAATTTTAATAACACATTTTTTTAGAATTTATTAACTTTTTAACCACACATTTTATCAAAATTTATTAAAATTATATATTTTTAGCCACACCAAACAGAACAAATGTATAATAAAATAAGTTGACTTATAAAAATTATTATGTATCACACATTATGTAAACTAATTGCTCGTTTGGATTTACTTATAATCACATTATAATTTGAAGGCCAAAATCCAAAGTTCAATCTATTCATAAATCTCAAAAGATCCATTATAATTTCTACTTATAAACAAATCCAAACAAGCAATAATATTGATTTAGGCAAGTATTAGCTAGTTTTGAAAAGAAGCTAGCTAATAAAATTTTACTCCATGATATGACCTACTTATTTCGAGTTTACTCTAATTACTAGATATGTTCTCGTTATACCACCTAACTACTTTCACGTTTGCAATTATTATTTTATTAATTGTGATTATCAATCACTAATTTGAGGATTAAAGGCAGCCACTAACCTCAACTTTACTTTTTCTTGGGTATATAAGCCTTTTTAAGGTGCAGATTTGGAATAAATCATCAATAAATGGGGCAAAGGAATGAAATAATTGTATTAAAAAAAATAGACAAAGCCATTAACACAGTGATGAGCACCAACCAATGCAGTCATATGCTGACGTCACTATTTGCAGGGCTGACGTTAAGAACGGATCAAATCAAGAAACGGGACATATGAAACTATGACGGCCATTTGAATGGTCTCTACATTTCAAATAATTAAACCCTTTTCTCATAAATAATGTATTAAAATATTTTACCTCCAAAGTTTCAAGTGCTACGTTATTCTTGTAGATATTTTTTATTGTAATGATAAAACGTGAGTGATGTGACTTCATTAGCATAATTACAAGAAGCGACAAATCAATCTCCAACTTGTGTTTTTGATTCGCGAATCAACTTTTTTCACTATATTATAGTAATTAATTTATACCAACTTTTCTCAACGCATCTCTACATAATTGAGTGGAAATCATATTTTTATTAAAATTTTGACATATACACAATTTCAAGCCTAAATCATAGGTCATACACATTTCAATTAATCCAAATGACTTCATCGACAATTAGAACAAGATATAAATCAATTTTGCAAAAAATTGACACAATAGTGACGAAATTTGAATTCAAGAATTAATTTATTTCAATACTTCTAAAACCAATTTTTATTAAAATATTAAATTTGCACGTGGCAAAATGTTTCAATGAAGTGCTACAATTAAAAAGTGACAATCAAACATGCAAAAGTGACAAAGAATTTTCTCAAAGCCACCACCTTGACTAGCCAGATGCACTGCATATAAATTTTGGTCTACGTGTGAACAATTTTCCTCCACTCGACTCGATTATACTCTTAACAAAATTTGGACCCCTCGTTTTTTTCCTAAACCAGGTACTTTTTAAGACAGTAAATTGTCATCTCACCTATACAGCTAGCCAACATTCTTGAAAATTTCAAGATGGACGAGGAGCCTAGTAACAGAGGAAAAAGAACTGAAAAAGATGCTGGGGAGATTAAGTACAGAGGTGTTCGGAAGCGGCCATGGGGAAAATACGCTGCAGAAATACGCGATTCGTCCCGGCAGGGGGCTCGGGTTTGGCTTGGGACGTTTAACACAGTGGAGGAGGCGGCTAGAGCCCACGACAAGGCGGCTTATGCTATCAGAGGTCATTTGGCTATACTTAACTTCCCTGAAGAGTACAATTTGCCTAGTAGTTCTTCACATTTTGCTTCTGCTTCGTCTTCGACTTCATCTTCAGTGCAGGAGAGACAAGTATTCGAATTCGAATACTTGGACGACAACTTACTGGAAGAACTTCTTGATTGTGATAAAAAAGAGAAGAAGTAAGATTGAAGTTAAGTTTATCTTCTTCTTCTTCTTCTACTTCTTCATTTTCTTTTTCTATTTCATTTTGATTTTCCATGCAAGACGAGAAATAAGCTACGCTGTCCTATCTTATCCAGTTCAGTTTGCTAATTGGATTGCTACCTTGATATATCATGAGCTTGTGAAGGCAATGTTTCATAGAGAAAATTAACTGGGCTAAGTCTCTTTTCGTTATTTTCTGCTACAAAAATAGACAGGAAACGATAAAAATAACTTGTCTAACTAAATTTGGAGTATTGTTCTTTCTTAGAATTAGGTCGATTATGTTATCATCATATCGTGGTCTTGCACCGATCAACTGAAAGTGAAGCTACGGTGGTTGCAATTAGGGTTGTAGAATGCAACAACGAGAGTCCTAATCGAGTTGTATCAAACTTCCTTAAAAGAAAGTCGGTAACAGTCGAAAGATGTAAAATTCTGAGTGATCTAACTCTTTTTTTCCAATTAAGGGTCAATTATTTTCGTCACTGTCCACTGATATAGCTTTCACTTAGTATTGTGGACATGAATTTGATGAGATCAATCATCACACAAAGCCACTTCTATGGAAATAATATTCAATAACCAGGAGAAGTGTTACAGAGAAATATTAAAAAAAATGTTTCATATCTTTCTCAAACACAAGGCTTTGAAACCAAATTAAGTTTGGAAATTAAAATCGTATGGAAACCTGTAATTTGACTTATGGAAAGAGTTAATGTGGAGATTCAAATCGTAGAAATGTTTTTTTTTCCATTCGAAACAATTGATAATTGATCAATAATGAAAGAACTTTGGGAACCATCATGGAAGAGTTTTTTTTTTCTATAATATGAAGTTAATAATCGATTGTAAAAGAAAATTTGAGAAATGGTCACCGTAAAACATTGAGAATAAATTTGTTTGATGAAAAGAAAAATATTAAGAATAAGTTCATAAATTAATTGATAAAAGAACCTTAAAAAGATATTGGAATCGACCGATAAAATAAATGAAAAATCTTAAGAATAATGTCGTGTCTTTCTAGTGCATAAAACTTGTGTTGAAGATAAAGTATAAAAAAACTATCGTATCTTCAACCACTTAAGACCTTCACGTAGTGTTGATGGACAACAAATTAACTATATGTAACATGTCAAAACCCCAACCATAACCTATTTATCAAATTTCTAGTGTGAAGCGTTTGATGAAGAAATTGATTAACATTGCACACTCGAGGAGTCACATAAAAGATCAGATCTCCGGCCCAAGTGGGTAGGAGATCTCTTGCTCACAACTGATGTGCACGTCAGCAATGGACAAGATATCTCCTACCCGCCCTGGATAGGAGATCAATTATATTATAAAAGTACATTAATATAAGTCCGTATAGTTTTCGTCCCTTATATCATCTTAAACTTTTGGTTGTTAACTCTACATGGTAATTCAACGTGTACATCTTTATTTATTAGTTTCCCTCTATAGGCATTTGAATTTGATTAGGGGTCTTTCCCTTTAACATCAGCTGGTGATCAGCTCTACATTTCAGAGATTGTCCCTAATCATCATTGAAGGAAATAGTACAGAAGCATAATTCAAGAAAAACAGTTAAGAAAGATTAAATATTATTTCTTCTGCTGCTCTTCTGATGATTCAAGAAGGTCCTCCAACACGCTATCATCCAGATACTCCAGTTCAATTTTCTCTTGTTCTCTCGTCGAAGGACCAGAAGTCGAAGTCGAAGTCATCGAGGACGATGACGATGACGACGAAAATGAGGGATTTTGAAGAGGAGGGGTATTTGAGAGTTGAGGGAAGTACTCATTAGGGAAATTCAATATTGCAAGATGACCCCTTAATCTAAATGCAGCTTGGTCATAGGCCCTCGCCGCGTCTTCCGCCGTATTAAATGTTCCAAGCCACAAGCGTGCTCCTTGCCTAGTGGAATCGCGTATCTCCGCCGCGTACTTCCCCCAAGGCCGTCTCCGAACACCACGGTATCGAACTTCCTCCTTCCCCTTCTCTTCGCTTTCTTGCATGGCGTCCTTACCTCGAGAAGTCCCTTCCATTTTATTGATGATAAAAAGTTTTTCTAGATCTGATTTTGGAGGCAAATAATTTTTTGGTGAATTAACCGTTAACTTAGATAATATTATGGATTCATAGATAAGTGTGCATATATATATACAAGTTTGAAGGTCGGTAAGACATGTATAGATTTGCAAATGTTGTAGGGCCTGCATGGAATATTCATATTCAAATATGTAAAAGAAATTGAATTGTTCGACTAAGGGTGTGTTTGAGGCACATTATTTTAAAAGAATGTATTCTGAAATAGTAGATTGATGGAGAATATATGGTTGAAAAAGAAGAAAAAATTATTGATGTGATAAAAAATATTATTTTATCGAAGAATTGGTAGTTGAAAATAAGTAGAAGAATGAAAATAAAAATTTTAATGTGTACCAAACAGGAACTAAATCGAATGTGACATATTGACAATATTTTGAAAGTCCTAAAACCATTTTGTTTCATATACGTTGTATCCAAATTATAGTGTGTGAACATCTTAATTTTGGGTTAGGGAGAAAAAAAATAGATTGTTTCACTCCAGAAAATACCTAATGCACTAGTTGACTTTACGTGACCATTTAAGCTGGATTTATGGTAATTATTTAGGAATCAAGTATGTTTCACACTCTATACTGGATTTTTTTTTTTATTATTATTTTTTCCCTACAAATAAAATAGCGAGAAGGATCTAATCACAAACTTAGTTCAATTTTACAAACAGCCGTGACAAAAAAATAAAAATAAAAATAAAAAAAATAAAAAAGAAAAACTGATTTGGTCACTGAATTATGGGCCAGTTCTCAGTTTTATATATGTTGTTATTAAAAGAAGTCCTACATCGGCTAGACATGAGAAATATGATGGGTTTATAAGTGTAAGACAATACTCCATTAGTATGAAGCATTTTGGATAAAGCCCAAAAGTTAATCCATATTCCATGAAGGCTTAGGTCCAAAGTGGACACTATCATACCATTGTGGAGATATGTGGTGTCCATAAATCAAACTGGTATTAGAGCTCTAGGTGGTGATTATTTCCGACAAAGGCAGCTCCAAAAATCAGCAGAAAACAGCCAAAAACTGAAGCACAAAGCTGTAAAGATTTTCACTCATCGGCCGAGGCCTATGAAGTATATTACACACTAAAACCGATTAACATCATAACCCGGGATTTATTGGGTATCAAAACCCAACAACAGACACATGTAAAACTGGATTTTCCAACAAAATCGAACCTGAACAAGTACATAAATATACTCCTGAAACGTAAGTTATGATAATAAATCATGAATGTACTCTCTCTATCGTCTTCATTTTTCAAACGAGATGAATATAGTTGAATAGAGCAGTAGGTGGAATGTACATTTTACTGTGTCAAGATGTGAGATCTATGATCAACCCCGAAGCTTGCATAGAAGTTAATTTAACTGTCTCTTCATCTTCTACCTATTCGAAAGGTACAACGTCAAAGTTAGGTCAGGTGTGATGAATAAAACGTCTCTACTGTATAATTATTAAATACTTTAATATGAAAAAAAAAAAATTGACACTTTTTTCACTGTCTGCACTGTAAAAGAAGAACAAAAAGAATTTACTTAGCAAAATGTTATCTGGTGGAGAATTTACCTGCAAATTACATATTTGCATGAACAATTGAATTACTGAATTACTTGTTAAAGAGTCAAAAAGAAAGAATTGTTTAAAAAGAGAATTAACATATTTGTACATTTTTGCTTGACAATTATAGTTGACAACATTCGTGTTGTCAAAATTCGGACCATTAGTTTTAAAAACAGGTTTTGAATTGAATGATTGTAATGTTGTAAATGTGAATTGTCAAATAGCATGATTGTCAAAAAGAATTGGTGCACCTTATAAATCACAAATTACGTCACATCATAAATTCTCGTCAACGAATTCTATTTATAATTAGACACCAATGGTGAAAAAATCAGATTAGGTGACCCGTTAAAAGCATCACTCGTTTTCAAGTAATATATTATTGAATTATTTTTTTTAATAACATTCTTTTACATATTTAAAGAAGATATTTATACTTTTTATTTTTAAAAAAAAAAATTATAAACCTCCTCGACATTACATTGTCAACGTGATGATAAAAATCTAAATTAAAAATGTGGTGCTTAGTTGGACTTGAATTTATAATCAATTGATAGTTTATTTTCCAAATTTTTGTCTCGAAAAGTTAAATTTTTATATTTTACATTATAAGATATGGAGAATAAAAGATAAGGAAAAAAAATTAAATGGGCCACTATTCTAAATATTTTAGACATAAATTATGTGACGTTACTCTGTACCTCTAAAACAATTTTTCCAAATGTTATCAAACTTTTCTTCTTTTGATTGCATCAGTTATGTTGACCTCGATTTTTGCACAGGTGACGTGACCGACAAATCTCAACTTCGTTTACGTCCACACTACTTCTTGTCTGCACATTTGGATAAACAATTAGCAACACGTGGCATTCTTAGGAGGTGGAGGAGGCGGCTGCATACACTCTGACGATCAATTCAATCATTTAACAATGTATTTGAGTATGGAACGTTCTTAGATGAGAGACACAGGTGTTTGGATACCGAAGATTCAGTAGAAACAGTTTACTAACGATAAAATGAGAGAGAGAGAGAGAGAGAGAGAGCAATGTTACAGTTGAGAGTGTAAAATTGCATTACCTTCAAATGACACTAAATATGAGTTTTTATAGTAGAATGGGAGAAATGACAATTGTTGAATGAAGAGACACATGGCCTCACCTTAACAGTTGAGGCGCCAGTCATAGGCATCATTCTATCAATCATAGACTCGGTACATTTAATGTTTTTGACCATTAGCCACAGGTTGGTCTAGACTTGGCATGTAATGAATAGACTTGAGAAGTTGATTTGATAGAGTAGCTGCAGTAGAGAGGTCTCGTCATTCAATTATCAGGTATAAAAGATCATATGGGGAATGTACCTTATACATCTAGAGCCTATTCACCTCGAATTAGGGCTGCAGCGCCTCATATCACATTACTCGTTCATGAGGTTTCGTCCTATCATGACCTCTCCATGAGGGTTCGACATTTCCATGGGAGTTTTAACGGAATTGCTAGGTAGGTAAAGTGATGTGGAATGCGGGTCTCAGTTTGCTTATTATATGGATGCCACGTATTTTTTATTCTTGGAGAATCATTGGATGATGCATAACAATAGTCCCTCAAGTCCATGTATGAATATTCATCTAGTGCATGAAATTTTTAGATCGATGTGTATTATCTATGTTGTGTGATCTGTTATTAGAGAAGGGATGCTTTGGCATAGGGTACTTTGTGGTTGTTGAACTTGTGCTTTTAAGATAACCCTTTGATTGCGAAGAGATAATGTAACACCATAATCATCCAAGTCGAGGCATGGATATTTATACAGTGTGTGATCTTAGTCTGTTGATGGTGTGTGGCGACCTGCATAAGGAAGAGCCAATGAAACTTTACAATTTGATAAAAGCTGAACTGGTTGATGAGGCGAAGCCTTTCATGGGGACGAGCATATGAAACTTGACAGCTTTTAATAAAAGTTGAACTGGTTGATGACGCAAGGTCCTACTTGAGAGCCTATAAAACTTGATAGCTTTTGATAAGGGCTAAACTAGCTAATGAGGCCAAGCCCTACGTGAGGACTAGACTATTAAAAATGGCGATCTTCGATAAAAGCTAAATATGTTGATAAGGAGAGACCTTGCTAAAGGATAAGCCTATAAAACTTGGCAGATTTTGATAAAAGTTAAGGATGAGTCTGTGAAACTTAGCACCTTTTGATAAAAAGCTAGGTATGTCGATGAGGCAAGGTCCTACGTGAGGACAAATTTATGAAACTTGGCATATTTTGATAAAAGCTGAACTAGTTGATGAGGTGAAGTCCTTCGGAAGGGCGAGACTGTGAAGAAGAACTAGTATTAGTAGAACTAAACTAAGGCGGAGGTAAGGCATTTACTCGACAGGACATTGATGAGACGTGTGACAAAATGATTTAAAACGTTGCATCTTCCCAAAAATGTCAACTGAGGCGTTGCATGGTTTCACTGCACACGTTACATGTGCATTTAATGCACAATGATAAGCCACATAATAAGTAAATAAGGTCTGCATTTCACATGACTTTACCTACCTAAAAATCTCGTCGAACCCTCATGGAAAGGTTGAATCCCCATGATAGGAGAACCCTCGTGGACGAGGTGAGGCGATATGAGGCGTTGTAGCTCAAATCCAAGGTGAATAACCTCTAAATGTACGAAGCACGTTCCCCATAAGATCTTTCGTACAAGATCTTCTATGATTGATTGAAGTGCCTTCTCTACAACAGACACTTTACCAAGACAACTTGTCAAGTCCCTTGGTCGAGACTGTGTCTTTTCATCCAATGATTGTCGTTTCTCATCTTTTACTATGAAGGCTCACACTTAATATCATTTGAAGATAATGCAGCTTTACACTCTTAATTGTGACATTGATGTCTCTCTGTCATTTTATCCTTTGTAAATCGGTTCTACCCGAACCCCCTAATATTCGAATACTTTATAACTCACGTCTAAGTACGTCCCACACCTAAATACAAATATTACAAGTGACTGAATTGATCTTTGGAGTGCAAGCGAACTCCTCTTTCGCTTCTGAACAAGGTCACATATTATTAATTCATTATGAATGCTTTATTCAAATGTATAGCAAGAGGTTGCGTTAGACATGAGTGGTCGAGATCAATTGACCAAGTCACTTTTGCAAAGATCGAGATAAACACGTTTCCATGAGAGAATGGTCTACTTTTTTCTTCACTATGGTCATTGATCAATTTGATAACTCGTTCAAGAAATTTTCATTTTCTCGTGAGAATATAAGATTTCAAATATAATTTAATGAAATTAGTGGCATAAAATCATTATTAGACGTTATGAAAGTGAGTGATGGCGGTTGGTCTAAATCAAGACACTTTGACACGTGATTTACTATGTGTGACTTGTGTCAACCGTCTTTATTTTATTTAATTTTATTTTTTATTTTTTTGTACTCAGGTATTCCAGCTTAGTCAGACTAATTTCCNCAGCCACTGGCCCCTCAGTAACTGACGGAGGTAAACCGCGAGTTATGTCAACCGTCTTTATTTGACCGGAGCTTATGTGGATCTAGATGCAATAGATTTATGTAAGTGCATGATACCGTGACAAGTAATAATGTGATTTATAAAATATCTTCTTAATTAGAATTGTATATTTAGATTCAACTTAACTAACGTTAACTTTAATCAAACACATATGATTATTTTGACTGTTCTTAACTACTATTTCTAAATTATTATCTACTAAACCAATAGAAAGTGATTAACAAGTTGGGAGAAAAACCCAAATGGGTAATGAAACTAGGATTTTGAAGTTCCAAGTTTAACCTCAATTCTTTTATTTGATTATTGATATTTTTAATTTGTTCAATAATTTCTTTTGAATAGAATTGAACCAATTTTTATAGTATCGTAAGAAGGATGCGATTATGCAACAATGCGTAGAAACTTAGAATATTCAATTAACGACCACAAAGCATAGGGGTATATTCATATCCGCTTTTGGACTTTATGGTAATTGCAACAATGTACTAAATCTGTGTTCAACTTTCCAAAAGCGTAATAAGACAAATTTTAAAGTTAATTGCAGATCAAGCAATTGAAGATAATAAGACAATGTTTCGATTATTTAAATTAAACAAATACTTAAGAGTCAAAACAAAAATTTGTGATTAAAGTTTCAAATATGAGATTTTTCATCATCATTCCAGTGTTAACAAATTTAGCTGAGCATAATTGAGTTATAAGAACACATCTTTGATATTAGAGTATATTACTCCGATCATAGAGAATAGAAGAAAATACGAGTAAATTTTGATCTTTGAATCTCTTCAATAGGCCTTGACAATTCCCCCTCTTCCTTGAAATCCAAAAAATAAAAAAATAGAAGGAAAGTGAAAAAAGAAAACAGTTTATGTCATCTTTCTCGAGAGAGAGTGTGTTTTTGCTCCAAAGTTATCCCTCTGATTTCCTAGATTAAAGGTGGGGAAAATTGAAGCAACGGTATCAAATCTTTCACTTTTTTACAGACTTTATCTAAATCTCTTTTTATGCCACCCACGATACCAAACAATTAAACAATTCGCACCGGAGCTCCGCATGGACGGTTTCCATCCAATTGACCGTTAGTTGACCAAAAAGGTCAAGATTGATCAATTGTTGACTAATTTTTAAAGGACAAAATGGTAACTTTCCTTTTTTCATATAAAAAAACTAAAATCAAAAATTAAAATAAAAGAATTAAATTTTAAAAAAAATAACAAACTACTGTTCATCTTCTTCCCCTCCCCTTTCTCCCTACACCCACCCAATCATCCTCCTAATTTTGACACCACATAAGTGGCAGTGTAAGTCCCATCTCCCATATCCTTCACAATCCCGTCCTGCTCCAAACCCCCAACTCCAACCCCGAGCACCACTCGCACCTTCACCTGTGCCCTGTCCCTCGTCACCTTCCTTCCCTCCGCATCCTTCGTTACCACAATAAAAGTGGCTCCCACACAAGCCGACCCGCCTGCAATACCCGCACCTTGCACTGTGCACTTCGTAGGGTCCACCGGCCCCGCCAACCGGTTATTATCCTGAGATATTTCCTTAGAATCCGAATCAGACGACGACAAGGTGGAAACCGATTGTGGATGCTCGGTTGGTTGGGAATTTTTGTTGAAGGTAGCTTCGAATGCGGCTTTAACGGCTGTTGCTTTCTCAGCTTCATTCTTCAGCTTGGCTTCCTCGGCTTGTTTGTATCGGTTTGACTACGATACCCTTCGGGTTGCTTTTATTGCTATTGCTGGTCCGATCTGCCATGGATGATAACGAAAGGAGCTTCCTTTATGGGGAAAATTACAGGAATTGAGAAAAATTAACAAGGAACCCTAAGGGCTATTGTGGGTTGAACTCTCCATAGTAATCCAAGCCATCCAATTTCGATTTTATTCCACACATAAATATTAGCACTGCTGTGGAGGAACCTCCGGTGGCAGTGGAGACGACTTTGATTTGTGAGAGTGAAGATGGAGCTGTCGAGGTGAAGCAGTGGTGGTGACCGATTTCGAGTTTGGGTTTTAGGTTGGGTTGTTGGGGAAGATAATAGGGTTTTTGATTTAATTATTTGATTTTAGTTTTTTATATATGAAAAAAGGAAAAGTTACCATTTTGTCCTTTAAAAATTAGTCAACAATTGGTCAATTTTGACTTTTTTTGGTCAACAATTGGACAGAAACTGTTCATGCGGACCTCCGGTGCAAATTGTTTAAAGGTTTAGTATCGTGGGTGGCATAAAACAAAGGTTTGGACAAAGTCTGTAAAAAAGTGAAAGATTTGGTACCGTGTCTGCAATTTTCCCTTAAAGGTATTTGTAGATTTTCTCAAAATCTAGGACCTTGTGCCTCAAAATATCTAAAACACCCTTAAAATCACGCATCATAAATTATTATTCTTTAGGATCGCATTTATTTCAGAGTCAGGGCATCTCCTTCAGCGGGCATTGTTTGGTGGAGGATTATAAAATCACGCAGTATAAAAACTCTTTGGTGAAGTATTATAGGAAAAAATTCATAATCCAGACATTAACTATAATCCATTTCTGATTTAAGAAAAAAAGTTTGTAATTCCAAAACACATAATATATTTTTCTTTCTTTTCACAATACGTCATCAGCACGATTCTCTATAAATCAGAGTGAATTATCTAGAAGGTAGTAGTAACTTTTCATTTGTGTGATGTCGATATCAATTTTGCAGAATTTTTTTTTTATATGTCATAATATTTATGTATGCGCTGTCTCATGGAAATAAGAAAAACTTGACTGCATACTTAATTAAATTTGTTGAACATAAAAATCCCTCCCTCACCCACACATATTTTCTCTCTCTAAGAATGCAACTACCATGTAATTGTTTTTCTCTATTTTCTCGTGCACAGTATATCAAATTCTTGTCATATACGATATATTTGTTGTCCCAATTATATATAAATGGCATGATTACGTTATAATAGTTCTAATCTAGACGTGATTATTTAATATATTTAAAGTGTGAATTATATAATATTATATTTGTTTGTTATAAATAATTTATTGTTGTTCTCGAAGTAATACAATATTATAAATTAATATTCGTGAAGAATATTATTTGCTCTTGAAAAGTATAAATTATGATTTTCAATATTTTAGAAGAATATTGACATATTATTTTTGAAAAAGTAATAATAAAATATAATGTGCTCTCAAAGTAGTACATATTTCCAAAAACATATTACTTTAAATTAGTATTTAATCATATTATTCAAAATTAATTGTATTTCTTTTTACTTTATTGTATTTTTATAATCCCCATGTTGTTCCACTTATTAATTTCTAAGTAAACCTATGCAATTTTAATGAAATCAGTGGTTTACTAAAACATTTGCAAAATAATTACATCTCAAGTCAATGAACAAGTCAAATAATGCACTGACATTAAACTATTCAGAATTCAAATTGCCGGAAACAGCACTTCTCTGACTCAAGTACCCTAGACATCACTCAAAATAGTGGGTCAACCAGGAGTTTACATCACGTATTTTTAGTTTGGGGGAGGGAATGTTCATTCATAAAATTCCATGGTGGACTATCATTATTCCCTCCCAAATGGGAGATAATAATGGCATGACCATTTTTCCCTAATTACTTGCAATAGTTCGAATTTCAAAAGACGAGAACAATGACTATTTCGAATCTTCAAATGCAGTAGCACCCAACTCATGGACAGGGGCGGAGCCATGAATTTTTGTCAGGGTGGGCACAATTTATCGATGTTAAACGTCGAGTTATTGTTGCGCCCTTGTACAATGCAGATCAGCAATTGCATCATTTATATGAGATATGTCAAAAGGAAACAAAAGAAATGAGGAATGATATAAAAGAGAGTAGTGGAATAGATAAGCTAACTCCTTTGGATGAATTTGATAAAGAGAAAGAAGGTAACAAATAGATGTCTTTGACAACTTTTGAAATGAATAATACAAATTAACTGGAGAAACATTTAGGAACTTGTATATCAGACAACAAGTATTATCTATAGGATGATAGCAATGAAGGTCAGAAGATGTGCAAGAGATTCATGATAGTTTTGGTGATGCATAATCCTACTATCCAGATAACTCAAGACACAAACTTCGAGCTATATAAATGAAATGTTATCAATTATGTAGAAGTTCAAATGTATGCTGAAAGAGTAAGAAGACAAGGAATAAGAGTAAAAAGTCCAAGTCAGTTTTTCTTTGAAAGAATCTCTTCATAAGATTTCAACAATACTCAAATCTCAACAATATCCAAATTTCAGCAATTTCAATTCAATAATACCCGAATTTCAGCAATTTCAACTCAATAATATGCAAATTTCAGCAATTTCTACTCAACAATACCCAAATTTTAATTCATAACAGTTGAATCTCTACACTGCACCAAAACACAAAATTAAAAAACCATGTCATCCAAAACACTCACCAAAGCCTGCAATAGGCCAATAGCCTAGAAGTCATTGCACAGCCCAATTAATTTTCGCCTCTGTAAACTGCAAGAGGAAAAACACAAAATTTGAAGGTTAATGATGTAGCAGAAGAGTGATACAAAATTTGAAGGTCAATCTTCGTCCCTGTAAACTATCAATTGATTCAAAATTGAGAAAACTCCCAAGTCCGAACAATATTTAAATGCCACTGTTTCTCCAATCAGCAATTTAAAAACCTATATATTCACAAATCACAAGAAGCCAACAATTCTTGATTATACATTTAAAAGAAGCCCCTGAATTCAAAGAACTTATGCAACCAAGAGAAAAAAAATACAGAACTTCCTCGGGTTGCAGATTGAACATTTTTCAGATGATTATTTGTTCATCAATTTATATATACAGAAAAAGTCTTAAACTGAAATTATTGCAATTCATGAAGCATGCCGAGAATATGCATGGTTGAGCAACATGACCTATCATATCCAAGCATCATGTAGATTAACTTCAACAAAAAATAATTCAAAAAATTTTATATGAAGACAATATTGCTTGTATTACACAACTCAAAGGAGGTAAATCAAAGGTGACATGATGAAGCATATTTCTCCAAAATTCTTTCATACACGTGAATTTCAGAAGAATGACAACATCGATGTTCAACAAATTCACTCAAATGACAATGTGGCTGATTTATTTACAAAATCACTGTCAACATCTAAATTTAAGAAATTGGTTCATAAGATTGAAATGTGTCAACTCAATGATTTTTAGTGATCAATATTAGGGGAAGTAGTTGTACTCTTTTCCTTCACTTATATTGTATTCCACTAGGTTTTCCTAGTAAGGTTTTAAGGAGGCGACATTTATCTTTAATTCTCCAAAATAATTGTACTCTTTTTTTTCGTTTGATTTTTTGTCCCATTGAATTTTTATCAAACAAAGTTTTAACGAAATAAATATTTTGTAATGTGTCATTCAAAGGAGAGTGATGACAATCGTTTCCCTATAATCCTAGAAATTATTATCATTTTATTCCTAATCATTTCCTATAAATATATGACTTTATTTCTCATTTTCATACACACAAGTCTGTCTATTGACTTTTATTCACTCTTCTCATTTTCTCTCTTTTCAAAACAATTCCATCTTTTTTAACCCTATCCTTTGATGTCACTGCCTCGTTTTCTATCAAAGTTTTAATCAACCTAAAAAGGCAAAATAAACACAAAATAATAAACTTCTAAACTTTAACAATTATATAAATTCTAAGCGTAAAATATATACTTATAAGTCATAATTGGTGGCGGCCTCGAAAAAGTTGGAGAAGTGTGTATAACAAACTGTATCAATTGTGTTGCAAAGCATAGAGTAAAAATAAAATTATGCAAATAATAAGAAACAATATGTTGGAAATAGGAAAGATTGAACCGTAGAAATATATTGTTTTTCTAGACTATTTGTGAAACTTCCCCTTTTTCAATTCCCATCCCACTATCGAGTTTTTATATAAATTTTCAGTAGTTTTTCTAATTCTTGCGTTTTATGGTCTCATAGTTGATCCATTATTGTCTGTGGAAATTACATTGCAGCTTGTTTTTAAATATTACAATGCCAAAATCAAGTGTATGTAAGGTTTAATTAATCATAAATCATGTGATAATTATATATTTTAATATTATAATTCATCAACAAATCAACCTCACCCACCCTCATCCCGAATTCTAATCCTAATTTCAAAACATAAATCTCTCTCTTCACTCTTCACTCTCCTCTCTCTTCTCCCTGTTAGCGATCCGACGACATAGCGCTAACGTAAAGCTCTAACACTTAGCTCGAGACACTGACGTAACTAGGAGGCACCACCACGGCGGGCACTGCGATGTCAAAAAGCGACGCTCGCTTTGAGTGATGTTATCACTTAGTGGTATCGTCACTGCGCTAAGGTGATAACGCCGTAGAAAGAGGCCAATGAAGGTGTATCGAAGTGGGGCGGGGTGAAGAACAAGCAAGCCCAGTAGAATATGAAATCCATGTGCGCAGGGAACCTCTGCTTTTCTATCATTCGGGCACAAAAGTCGATCGCGGGACGTCAATAGTTTGACAACTACAGTGATGGTGGTTGTGTAATGGATGTGAACAAAGTAAGAGAGATGGGAGGACGATAGACTTGGCTGAAGTGAAAAAAGGGATTTGAAGGGGGATAGAGTTTGGTATGTCAAGCAACCAAGGTTATCGTTGTGCCAGTCGAGGAGGATATGGGTGATTTGTTGGTGGTTTTGTTGTGGGTGATTTTCTTATTCGATGCGCCATGGTAGTGTTGGTGGTCTAGGTCGTGATTATGGTGTGGATTTTGGGTTGGGTGGGTTGGAGTTGCGGTTGTATAAAGAGGGCTTGTGACCAATCATTTAGGGGATTGTGACCACAGGTCATAGGTCATTGTCCATATATCACATATCAAATAGTACAGGTTATAGGTCACACTGCACGTATCACATGTTATATTGTATAAGTTACAAATTGATGTTAATAGGTTACAAATCAAAATTATCTGATCATAGATCAAAGTGCATATGTTATAGGTAACAGATCAAAGTGCATAGGTCACAAGTGACATATTCAAGAGATTTGGTTACAAGCCATTAGATCATGTCGCGAGTCACAAATTCAAGAAATTTGATCACATGCCATTGAATCAGGTCACATACAATAGTTCACATGTCAAAATTCACAGGTCACAGATTCAAGAGACTTAGTCACAAACAATTGATTTATGTTACATGTCACATGTAACAAGTCACATGTTAAAGTGCATAGATCATATGTCACAGATTCAAGAGAACTGGACACATGACATTGATTTATTCAACCTCAATTCTCTGAATTGGTCACAAGTTCAATTAATCAGATTTCGACGATGAGAATTGAAATTATTTGCTCTGGTGAGTACTCTGTAAATTACACTAGGGGCTTTTTCCAATTTTAAAAAATAGATTAAAATTACACTAGCGCTGCTCAATCGTCGTTGAAGGAGATGATAAGTTGCCGACGATGCCCAGTCAATGTTCTTCAATGGCCGCTATATTTTTTCCCTGCCTCTCTCTACTATCTAAACCGACGATGATCATTTACCGTTAAGCGATGATCAATTCGCAATTGAAGAAGTTGTCAACAGAGTGGGAAGGGTAGATGTCGACGACTGTAAGAAGTGATAACGGCAGACGGGTGCGCAAGGATGGGGACGGTTGTTTGGTGGGGTGGGTGTGGGTAGATTAATTTAA
>CAIGRS010023816.1:0-14821 GCA_903798395.1 Fraxinus floribunda
ATCTCTCTTATTACACTTTGAATTTATTTCTTATGTATTGAATAGTTTTGAGACTAATTGTCGAAAAAGTTTCAAACACCAATTCACCCCCCCTCTTTGGTTAGTTATTCTTGGCTAACAGTTTGGACAATCCTTTACCAAATGGCCCTCTTTTTCGCAACCAAAACACAATCCAAGTTTAAGTTGACAATGCCCACTATGAAATTTTCCACAATGAGGACATGGTGTTGGCATTGTCCCCTTGGATTTATCTTCCATTTGAAACTTTTTGTTTGGAAACCAATGAGCATTTTTGCCTATCCTGGTACTTTTAGGGGTACCATTACAATGCCCATTGTTTGAGGTTTTCATTTATCGGGTTTGAGTGATTTTGGCCTCAGCTTGTTTTGCCACTAATGCCTTATCTATTACCATAGAAAAATTCGAGCCTTGAATTCCTGATACATGTACATCTCCTGCCAATTCAGGTTTTAGCCCTCCAATGAAACGATCAATTTTTATTTCGCTAGTAAACATACATTCCATGGTACGAATCCAATTTTTTCGCTTCGATTGGATCCTTGCATCTTCAAATACCGAGGGTTTTAATTGTTGCAAACAATTACTAGTATCATTTTCTTCTTTGATCCGGGAAGATTCTCCATTGGAAGTGTAATTATTGATTAGTTGATTTATCTGTCGAGCTTGACGTCAAACTAATCAAGTCAAATGTTCAATTGATGCAGTGTTACTATCACTTAAACTATTCTGAGACATTTCATGGCCTATTGAAAAATAACAATGTCCGTTACTAATCTATAAATTTTTATTTTTTGTTTTTTTCTGACTTCTTAGAACAATTAAGAAAAATTTCACATAAAATATATGACTTACCTGGTGAATGGATGCCAGAAGACGAAATTTGCATGTATATCATGTCACAAGATCCAGTTTAAAACCTTTGTTCTGACAACAAAAATTGTCTCCCAATCTTGTCATTTACTTTTAACTTACATATATAAATTTCATAAATTTCGAATACTTTGTAATGAGGGAACAACTATTGATAATTTGTAAGGGTCGATCTTTAAGATTACGCGTTTGACATATTTTGTTCTTTTTCAATCCCAATCATTGAAAAATATGGAATAGGTAGGCAACATTAGCTATAAGATAGTTGAACATTTTCTTACATAGTTTGTAAAAAGTACATTAGAGACCAGTTGTTACACAAAAGTTACACTACATATTAAAGATTTCAAAAACTATCTGCAAATAAGTAAATCATAGTATTGGAAAATAGATGTTTAATTTTACCCGTGTGCGCAAATTGAGAATAATACAATATGAGCTCATTAGTCAATTACATCAATTTAGTGTATAATCAATATTATCGAGCATTATTCAATGCTATGCAAATATCTAATGCAATGTCAATGGGTAGAATCTTGAATCTATAATCAATTTAAAAATGTAAGAAGTGATTCAATGAATATAATTGTAATAAATATGTTTGGAATAAAAATAAGCATAGATTACTCACCTTCGAGTTGCAAGATAATAAAAGTATTTTCTTTACTTGTCTTTAGTTTTCAAATTTCTATATGTTCTATTTTTCTTTCATTCTCATCTATTTATAGTAGTGATTGAGAATTTGTCATTACTATATTTTTTCCACATTTTACCCTAATAGGCCATTTGTCATTATAATTAATTTTTTCTAATTATTACTTTGCCATATTTTACCCTATCATGCCATTTGTTATTTTAGTAATTAGTGTGGCAATGTAGTATCTATAGGGTGGCCATTTCATTCCCCTTAATTTCTTCACATGGTTATTTATTTCTAATTAACCAAAGTCTTAATTAAATTCTTTTTATAAGGTTATATTATCATTAACACAACTTTGCTAGGCTACATGAAATATACATCACAATGAAAAGTATGGTAAAGTTTTGGGATGTCACATATCACCCCAAAACTTAAATAACACATTGTCCCCAATGTGAAAATGAAATAAAAAGGGAGAGATACCTCAGTGAAAATATCAAATGTTTTCATCGCTATTCGGTGCAGCTGGATTATGGGAACGAGATGGAAATGACGGTGGCAGAGGGAATGTTAAATCCGGGTGTACAGAGGCCATGACAAAAAGTCAAGCATTTTGATAATGAAACTGGTCATCAATGGATCCATTCGCACCTTCATTCCTTCCTGCCATTGAGTCATACGTAAGTCCATTAACTTAAGCTACCTAACTATTTTCTCCGTACCATCACCAGCATGAGGAGGTGGGGCCAGGTAAGATTATTGAGGAGGGCCGGCTCCTGAGGCCTTGCGAGCTTGTCCCAGAAGTCCCACATGAGGGTCGCTTAGGATGTAACACTTCATCAAATTCCCCAATTGGTAACACCCCCTTGTATATAGAGATCATGGATTAAGGAAGGTTGTCCCAAGCTCCTAATGGCTGAGCTTGCTAGGATGCCCAAGATATCGTTTTGAATGACCTTCCCAATGTTGATAGAATATCTCCACTGAATTGCATAATTCAATAGAGCCCGCTCCTTTGTGACCTCACTAATGTGGATGCTCAGAACTAGCTTGGCTAATATAAAGTGATGCCAAACTTTACAATTACTTTTCAAACCTGAGGCGGGAAAATTAGTCACGTCACTTACAGATCGTTTCTATTCGGTTCCCTCACGAGTCACTATCCGAAAGTAATATGGTAAGGTCAACTCCCTTATCACGTAACCTGGAGTAATGATCATCTCTTATATCTCATGTGTGGTAGAAGGATTTGATGCAAATTCTATCAAATCGGATCCAATGACTTCGAACAAATACTTTGAAGTCCTCGTGCTCTTTTGTATTCGCATAAAACCCCTTTACTAAATGAATGGAAGCCGTCCCTGGTTGCATATCAAACTTTTCCCATCCTAAACTCTGTATTTTCTCGGGCAATAGATATTCGAAATCGCTCTCCAAAATGCAGTTTTCGATATATCACCATTTGTTTATATCTTTAATCCGCCTCGGGCATCACAAATCGCCCCCTATCATAGAGAGTGGTAGACGAGGAACCCGTGATTTTAGATTTCTTCTTGGGAAAGCATGTTGTAGATATCCAAATCAAATGCAAAATAGTACTAAAGGCATGTGGAATATGACCAACCAATTCAAGCTTAAAATATCCTCATCTGTAAAGGGTGATAACACTGAACATCCAGTATCAAACCACAATTGCAACTAACCCGAGGAAAGCACCAAACTTGACCATAGTATACCACAAGAAGTCATTCACGCAATTTCTCAAACACCTTGTAGACACTCAACACATTCATGCACTAAGTATTAAAACTTCAACACACAAAAGCAACTATGAACCCACACCCTAAAAGCGCAGATGAACTAAAATGCAACATCAAAGAAAAGAAAGGGAAGAGTTGAGTTTGAAAGGTGGGAGGAAATATGGAAGAAACTTGAAGGGAGGAGGGTGAAGGGAGAGGTGAAACTGACGGGGAGAAGGGACAGGAAATGGGGAAAAAATGGACAAAAGGTGGAAAAGAGGCTATCCTCCTTTTTAAAAGAATGGGTGCCGCAGCACCCAATATTCTGCAATTTTTTTTAAACTGCAAGCTTTAATGTAGGTTGTCCCCATTGTCATCTAAGTTTGATGCTCCTACACTTGAGAATGTACCTATAAAAAAACTAAAACAACATTACTAACGTAGCTAAAATGGAAAATCCATATCTAATGAATTTAAAATTAAAATAAAGGTATAAAACTTGGATTACCTCTCAAAAAGCGCTTCTTTAACGTCATTTGCTTGACAATGATGTTGATCTATGTTGATTCTCCGAGGACAATTTCTTCTAGGTCTCGATCTTCTTCACCGTAACAGTATTTGAGTCTTTAATCTTTTACCTAGAATATAGATCCATCTTTGCTTACCAATTCCACTAGACCATAAGAAAACACCTTATGGACCACCGTGATTTAAGCTTTCCTAGAAAAAGTTTCAAGCGAGAGCTGAACTGAAGAATTTGAATTCCCTCCTTAGGATCATCTTGTCCTGCCACAGCTTTGTTCACTCCTTATATCTCTTCGCATTCTCATATGCTTCGTCCCAAAATTCATCAAGATCGTCGAGTTGAAACAAGTGTTGTGTACCCCCTAATTTCATATCCAGGTTCAACTTCTTCACAGCCTAATAGGCTCGATGCTCCAATTTAACTGGTAGGTGACATGCTTTTCTAAATATCAATCGGTAAGGTGACATTCCAATTGGTGTTTCGAAAGCTATTCGATATGCCCATAGTGCTTCATCAAGTTTATGAGCCCAATCCTTGTGGTTGTTGTTCACCGTCTTCTCTAATATTTGTTAATCTTCATGTTGGAGATTTGTGCTTGTCCATTGGGATGATAACCAAGTGCTAGCTCGTACCTAACATTGTATTTAGCTAAAAGGGAATTGAAAAGTTTGTTACAAAAATATATACCTTCATCACATACTATTGTCATAGGTGTGCCAAACCAAAGTGAAGATGTTTTTCTGCAGAAACTTCAAAACTACCTTTAAATCATTTGTTGGTGTTACAATGGCCTAAACCCATTTGGAGCCATAATCTACTACAAGAATGATATATACATGGCCAAATGATGGTGAAAAATGACCCATGAAGTCTATATCCCACACATCAAATAATTCCATCTCGAGCATATTAGTCAATTGAAGCTCGTGACGCTTTGAAATATTCCTGATACGTTGACAACGGTTACATGTCTTCACAATGTCGTATTAGTCCTCGAAAAGAGTTGGCCAATAGAATCTCGACTGTAATACCTTATAAATAGTACGTGTAAGATCGAAATGACCTCCATAAGGTGAGGAATGACAATGCTCCATAATTGATTTTTTTTCCTTGATAGGGACACACCTCATGATCATCATATCCACGCATTTTCTGAAAAGAAGTGGATCATCCCATAGATATGACTTGACATCATGTAAGAATTTATTCTTTTGGTGAGAATTCGAGTCAGGTGGCATCCTTCTACAAGCCAAGTAGTTAACAAAATCAGTATACCATGAGATCCTTGATGAAACTACTAATAGAAGCTCATTAGGAAAATTTTCTTGATTCTGGTTGTTATCTATCACCTCTTCATTCTCCAACCGCGAAAAATGATCAGCAACTACATTCTCACTACCTTTCTTATCCCGAATTTCCACATTGAATTCTTACAACAGCAAAATCCACTGAATTAAGTGATGATTAGCATCTTTCTTTTCAAATAGATATCGGATCGCTACATGATCTTTGTAGATGAATAATTTGGTGCCAATGAGATACGATTTAAATTTGTCACAAGCAAATACAACTGCTAACATCTTATTTTCTGTTGTGGTGTAATTCAATTGAGCTCCATTCAAAGTTTTGCTAGCGTAGTGAATTGCCCGAAAGATCTTTTTACTCATTTGTCCTAAAACTGCTCCTACCGCTTAATCACTGGTATCACACATTATTTCAAATGATTGACCCAAATTTGGCATTATCATAATAGGAGCTGTAACCAATTTCTCCTTTATTGTTTCAAATGCCCTGAGATAGTCTTCATCAAAGACAAATGTTGTATCTTTCTCCAAAAGGTTACACAGGGGTTTAGCTATTTTTGAGAAATCTTTAATAAACCTCATGTAAAAGCCAGCGTGTCCTAAGAAACTCCGAATTCCTTTGACATTAGTGGGTGATGGTAGCCTTGCTATTGTATCTATCTTAGCTTTGTCACCTTTTAGTCCCTTTGCTGAAACATGGTGGCCTAGCTCTATTCCTTCTTGTACCATGAAGTGGCACTTCTCCCAATTAAGAACTAAATTCTTTTTTTCAAAGCGTTGCAACACTAAAGAGAGATTGTGAAAGCAATTATCAAAAGAAGTACTAAAAAAAGAAAAATCACTTATAAATACCTCCATGATTTCTTCTATCATGTCTGCAAAGATAGCTATCATACATCTTTGAAAAGTGGCTGGAGCATTTCATAACCCAAATGGTATCCGTCTATACGTAAAAATCCCATATTGGTAAGTGAATGTTGTATTCTACCAATCCTCCAGTGCTATTGCAATCTAATTGTAGCCAGAATAGCCATCAAGAAAATAATAGTGAGAGTAGCATGTTAATCTGTCCAACATTTGATCAATGAATGGAAGTGGAAAGTGATATTTTCTAGTTGCTTTGTTCAGCTTCCTGTAATTAATGCAAACCCTCCAACCAGTTACTATTCTGGTAGAAATCAACTCGTTGTTGTCGTTCTTGACTACTGTCATTCCACCTTTCTTTCCACATGTACTGGACTAACCCATGCATTATCTAAAATAGCAAATATAATCTTCACCTTCAGTAGCTTTAGTATCTCTGCTCTCACCACTTCTTTCATAGTTGGATTCAATTTTCCTTTGGTATTCAATAGATGGTTTGTAAGAGTCTTCCATGAGAATTTTATGCATGCAAACTGTAAGACTTATTCCCTTGATATCAGCTATAGACCAACCCAAAGTAGCTTTATGTTCTCTCAACACTTTTAATAATTTGTTCTCTTCATCCTTGGTAAGTGAGGAAGAAATAATCACCAGAGATGTAGAATTTTCCTACAAGAACCATATCAAAGGTGGTATGGAAGTTGCTTCAATTCAGATTTACTATTTTCATTACCCGTGCTGTCATCAGAACTCACTGCACGTTGAATATCTTTACTATGTGATGGATTATCTTCATCCGATGATGATTCAAGAGCCAATATGTATTCAACTAATTCCTTGCTTCCTGTGTAACCTCCAAAAGTGTCAATTGTTGACATATAGTTGATTATAACCTTAATACTTTGATTATAACAAATAAGCCATTTTATTTACTAACATTTGATTCCAAAATGAACATATCATAAATCGGGCTCGAAATGAAGATCAAAGTAAAAGTTAGAATTCGAGGCAATAGCAATTTGCATGTGACGATCGAATTGAAACTTGAAAATTTGTAAAAAGACGCAAATCAAGATACAAGCCAAAAGAATGACAAGTCAATACGTTTAACCATTGTACATTTATATGTATATATATTAACTCGTCAATATTTAGCAAGTGCATAAAGCTCAAATTATTTTTATAATTCATAACTTGTATAAAAATACTTTTGAATCATAATATGGAATAGATTTTGAAAAAGCAATTCTAAAAATAAATAAATAAATAAAATAAGTCAACCGAAAATTTCGGTTAACTGAAAGTCCAATGGTCAGAATCTAGCAACTACTATATTCAAAAAATTGGTCAACTGAAAATTTTCAATCAACCGAACTTACTAGAAATTGTCTCTTTTTGCTCTATAAATATCCATTTTCTTTGCATTCAATTCTACTAACTTACAAGAGATTTTTTAAGAGCTTATTTATTGAAAATCATTGAGATTACTTGAGTCTATATTCTTTTTCATTAATTATAAAGAATTTCTTGATTGATCAAACTAATTTCATCTATCTCATCAAGATTTCTTTTTGCAAAGAAATTTTCTCAATCTCATTTATTCTTCATTCTTGATCAAAGTTTTCTTTGCCAACACTTTTATTAAAGTGTAAAATCTCTCTTCATACTTAACTTGTATTATTTGTTAAGAGAGATCATTGGTTGAAAAACTTTGATACAAAGATACAAACTATTTCATTATTCATCATTCATCAAAGTTTACAACAACACTTTTATTAAAGTATAAATCTCTCTTCATACTTAACTTGTATTATTTGTTAAGAGAGATCATGTAACGCCCTAGTTCTAGTCACCCGACGCGTTACCAAAATGAGTTCATTGACATTAAACTCCAAAAACACAAGATTTAAGTTTTTCTTCTTATTTTCAAAATGGAAATCTATACACTCGAACTATGTAATCACAACATTTTTTTGTTTTAACATATAAGCTTGGAAAATTTATGAAATAGAGGAATTTGGAATGAGTTCCTAAAAATCAGCCAACAGAAACTCTTTTTTATGGGTGAGCAGTGAGTTTGGAGAATTTCTTTGACATAGCAAACCTCCCCGAAACCTTATTAAATTTTACAGGAAAGTATATAACTCATATAAGTACAACATATAAAAATTTGGGGTCTCAAAGACTACGTTTGAAGCTCAAAATTATTCCGTACAAACTGGTCTGCGTTTTCCTGAATTTGGCTGCCACAATTTCGCTAAAATTATTACAGTAAATTCTACAGGACTCCAATCGGCCTACTTTCAGTTGCGAATGATAAATAACTCATAAGGGTTTAATTTTCAGTTAAAAACAGTTAAAAATTTTAATTATACTGTCCGCAACTCCAATTTAAAAACAGCACTAGAAACCTGGATTTATATTTGTTCTCTTTTCTAAACAAAACGGCAATTCTAACATTGAAAGGTTCCACCTGAATCGTAAGTTTTAAAACTACAATCTTTGAACACCCCCAAGTGATAGTTAAACAGAAAAATTATCTTCTAAATCATAAGAAATAAATTCCTAAAAATTTAACGCTTGCCATCCATGCGCACCACCACTTAATCTCCGATTTACTCTGACAAATTTAAATAGGAGTGAGCATCTCAAGAAAAACTCAGTAGGTTACAGATGCTATTTGAAGATAACAATCATATATTTAATCATGCATTCTTACATGTTGCCTTCTTAAATAAGGAAATTGATGATCAAACGATCCGCATAAAGTTTTGATGAGCCTCTACGACCATCATTTAAATATATAATCTCTTAAGAATCTAATGAGTCTCTGCGGCCATCAGTTAAACATATATTCTCCATAACATTGACATTTAAGAACCATAAAAGCCCTTCACATACTTCATAAACGAACATATGAAATAACGTGTATAATGAAAATTAAATTCATATAACAATCAACTTCGTGTAGGGATCCTACCTTAGCTTGCCATGATAATGTATTGACCACGTCCAACCGAATTCCTCTCCCAAAAATCTTAAAATCTTCTCTCAAGCTCTCTGCTTCCCTTTTTCAAAATGAAGGATGTGTGTATTCCTTTTTAATAAATACTTAGTGCCCTCCCACCCCCCCCCCCCCAAAAAAATAAAATTAGACTTACTTTAATGTGCATCATGTAGTTTGAGAGATCTCGGACTATATTCCAATAAGCAGAATCCTAACCAAATAGAAATTGTAATCTAATAAAAGTAATCCTAATTGGGAAATGCTAGGGGTACATCACCATGTACATCGGGGTGTACACTCCCCCTCACATGGGGGTGGGATCCACTTGAATAAAAAAATATTTTATACAGTGAGTCCCACCCCTCATGTGAGGGGGGTGTAGCCCATTATGTACATCACTTGATGTACAAGTGGAAATACCCATCCTAATTAGCATTCATCCTAATCCAAAAGTCAAAAGCATAAATTAAAATTTGTGTGACACAAGTGGCTACCAAATGTTAAATACCTAACTAACTTTAATTAAAATATGGCATCTTTGGGCTTCAATATCTCGGACCTATTCCATCCGAAATAAATTTTTCTCAAGTTCAAAATTCGCCATTTAATATGAGCTTCGAAACAAGCCCAATATCGATATGCAAATCCTAGCTAGATGAATACTTGATTATTTGACCGAAAGCTAAAATTTTGACATAAATAATTATTTTTAAATTAGTCCCTCGGTATCTCAAAATTAACAAAAACATGTAAAAATGAAAATAGAATAAAATTTATTTTCGGTTGTTACATATCATAGGTTGAAAACTTTGATGCAAAGAATTTCTTGATTGATCAAAACTAGTTTCATTTATTTCATCAAGAATTCTTTTTGCAAAGAATCTTTCACAATCTCATATATTCTTCATTGTTGATAAAAATTTTCTCTGCCAACATTTTTATTAAAGTGTAAATCTCTCTTCCTACTTAACTTGTATTATTTGTTAAGAGAAATCATTGGTTGAAAATTTTTGATACAAAGAGTTTCTTGATTGATCAAAACTAGTTTCATCCATTTCATCAAGAATTCTATTTTACAAAGAAACTTCTCAATCTCATCTCNCTTTATTATTTGTTATCTATTAAAGTGTTTACCTAACTCTCTAATACTTAAATTGATTATATCATTGGTTAAGAGAGTTTCTTCAATTGTAAAATTATCACTTACATTTTGACAGTTTCAAGAGCATAGTGAAAACTCGATTGTAAGGGTATGTGCTCCTTGTTGTAAGTCATCTAAGAATAAATGCTCATTGTTGTAACTCACTTAAGAATAAGTGCTCCTTGTTGTAAGTCACTTAAGGGTAGGTGTTCATTGTTGTAAGTCACCTAAGAATAAGCGCTCCTTGTTGTAAGTCACTTAAGGATTGATATTTATTGTTGTAAGTTACTATTATAGTGCATTTAACCTTGCTCGTAATGGAGAGCTTGGTAAAGGGGATGTAGAACACATTGTGTACGAATCCCATTAAATTGGTTTGTTGTCTTTACATTATTACACTTTACTTTACATTGTATCTAAATTGTGCTATATTCATACTTGAATTAAGTTATAGAGTTTGCATATTTACTTCTCGTATTACACTTTGTATTTGTATCTTAAGTTTGAATAGTTTTGAAACTAATTGTCGAAAAAATTTCAAAAACCAATTCACCCTCTCTTGGTTAGTTATTCTTGGGCTAACATCAATGTCATCCTTTATTTCACTAAACATCATACAATGCTTCAAGGGATCCTCAATGAGTACTTTCTCTTCCTTCACGATAGAATCGATGAAGTTATAAGTATTGGTGTCATCCAGAAACTCATTACTTGGTAGATATTGAACATCACTTTTTCTTCATTCACTCTCAATGTTAGCTACCCTCCTTATACATCAATTAGAGTTCTTCCTGTTGCTAAGAATGGCCTACCTAAAATCAATGGAATCTTCTGATCTTATTCCATATCCAATACTACGAAGTCAGCTAGGTACATAAATTTATCAACATTTACTAAAACTTTTTCAATAATCCCTCGTGGGTATGTAAGGGACATGTCGGCAAGTTGTAGAGTAATCGTTGTTAGTTTTACCTCCCCGAGGCCTAACTTCTTGAAAACTGACAAGAGAATCAAGTTGATGCTTGCTCTAAGGTCATAAAAGGCTTTATTCAAAGAGGAGCCTCCAATGGTGCATGGAATAGTAAAGCTACCCGTATATTTTCTTTTCTTAGGGAGCTTATTTTGAAAATAGCACTACATTCCCGTGTCAACTTCACTGTCTCATATTCTTCCAATTTTATCTTCTTCGACATAACCTTTTTTATAAACTTAGCATAGTTCAACATCTGTTTCAAAGCATCTGCAAATCAAATATTAATATGGATTTTCCTAAAAATATCCAAGAACTTGGCAAATTGTGCATCAAAATTCTTCTTCTGGAATCTCAGTGGGAACAAAAGTGTTGGCTTGATGATTGGTGGGTTATCAGGGAATGATATAGAATTAGGCTTGTAATCCTTCTTTGTTTCGTTGACCTGATTCTCTTGTTCTACAAATGTCTGTGCTTTGCCCTGATTAGGAGTAGAGGCCGGCGATACTATAGTCATGTTCTCTCCAACTTTCTTGCCACTCCTCAGAGTAATAGCTTTGTAGCATTCCTTTGGATTTACCTTTGTATCACTTGGAAACTTTCCTTGTTGTCGAGACTTCATTGATATAGCCCATTGACCAATATGAACTTCAAGATTCTTTATTGTAGTTCCCATATTGTTCACATGAGTCTCGATATTATCTAAACGTGATTCATCTTTGTTGAACCGCAATCTTGTCTCAGAAATAAAAGTCCCCAGGAGGTTTTCTAAAGATGTTTTCCCTTCTAATTGTTGAGTGATGAACCCGAGAGGAGGTTGAAGTACATTCCTGCTATTACCGTATGATAGATTCTCGTGATTTCGAAGCCCTAGATGGTAATGATTATAAAAGTAGTTTTCTCTCTAATTGTAATTCACGCTCTTGACATACTGAGCATGCTCATTCGCTATTTTCTGTCTCCTGATGTGATAAAGAAGCAGCCATAACTGAATATGTCTTCTGTTGATTACTATGGGAAGTAAGTGTAGCTATCTGATTAGTAAGTGATGAAACCTGAGCTGCTAGTGTAGTGATAGGATCCACTTCATTTAGACCCGCTACTCTCTTTACGCTTGATTTCTCACTCGGCCATTGGTAACTGTTTGTTGCTATGTCATCCAATAGGGCATATGAAGTATATGCTATTTTAGCTAATAGAATATCCCCTACAGTTGCATCCACTATAGTTCTCGTTTTCCCATTTAACCCATTGTAGACTATCTCAATTTGTATCCAATTTTGAAAACCATGTTGATTACACCTTCTAAGCAGGTCTTTAACGCTCTGCCACGCTTCTAAAATGGCTCAAAGTTAGATTGTCCAAATTTTCCAATTTGGCTCCGAAGTTAAGTTGACTTGGAAGGTGGAAAGTACTTGGTGAGGAATTTTTGAGCTAAGCCATCCTAAGTGGTAATAGAACCATACAGTAGTGATTGGAACCAAACCTTAGCTTTGTCCATCAAGGAGAATGAAAAGAGACGGAGTCTAATTGTCTCATCAATAACTCCATTCATCTTCACTATATCATAGATTTCCAAAAAAGAACCAGATGGGCATTGGGTCTTCTGTCTGAGCTCTCCTAAACTAGTTCAATTGTACCATGTGTATCAATCCTGGCTTTAGTTCAAAATTATTTGCAGCAATGGTTGGGCGCGCGATACCAAAATAATTGTGATTGACTACTGGCCTAATGTAGTTCCGAATAATCCGTTGTCGATTATTTTCATTGGTTGCTCTTGCTTCATGTTCTGCCATTACTTTACGTTCAATTCTCTGTATACCCCTGAGAAAGCGGAATATGCATTGTGGTTTAGGATCAACAGGTTATAATTCAAGAATATCCGCTTTTTGCATACAAATCTGAAAATAACAACCAAAGAACTATTAGAGATGGAAAGAAAATAAATGAAAACAAAAATATAAATATAAATTAAAATAAAATGAAAGCTAATCGGTAATAATATGAATAGAAATCAAAAGAAACAATCCCCGACAGTAGCGCCAAAAACTTGTCACATGTTTCTATAACGTGATTTATGCCTCAATTGTACAATGTCAAGTTTGTAATATAGTAGTGGAACCAAAGTGTCGAATCCACAGGAATTGCAATTTTATTCTTAATAAGTACTATAATTATTTCAGTTTTTTACTTTATCTAGAAAATCAAATCTAAATTCAATGTTTTTATACTAAGTTAACGTGGATGTGTGACAATTCAAGTATTTATTCCGTTTAATATACTCTCAATTCAATGTGAGAAGGCCTAGGGATTGATTTAACCTCACTATCAACAATGTTTTTCAATTTCCACAGTTATTTCTATCAAATTTTCCTAATTTATAGCTAGGAACCGTAGATTAGTTCTACTCTCTCTCTCTTGAGTGCTGAATATAATCTATTTCTACATTCTAATTCCAATATCTCTATTCCGAATTAAAACTATAGAAATTATCATGCACAAGGTTCTTAACCAGGATAAGCCTCAAAGATTTTATATTTTCCCTCGAAATCTACATAATCTATGTTATTCTCAGATCACAGATAAATCTTCCTTTCTAGAGTATCGAAATTTAATACATCAAATCATTCAATTATTGATCAGGTAATTGAAAGTATTACGCAATAATCAATGATAAGTGTATTTTATACACTTATTCGAGATCCTAAAATATCAATATTTGGTAGTTTTTTTGACAAAATATATTCTAAATTGTTGTATTTTGTGTTATATAGGTAAAATTCAATGGTTGAACAAGGAATCAAAAGAAAAAAGACAAAAAAAAAAGGTGAAAAATTCAAAGTTTGAGGATCAAATTGCAAATATTCAAATTTGATTCGGACCAAAAGATGATACTCGAAAGATTTTTAGGATGCATTTGGATGGAATTAAAACTCAAAAAGGAATGGAATATGATCAAAATTAATTTTCAATCACACAAGTTATATTTCTGATTTTTAGTCGAACATCTAAACCGATTTTTAAAATATTAAACATTCAAATTAGAAATATTCTATCTCCAACAAAGTTGTATCCCTTTGAGTTATATTTCCAATACACTTTTAATTGTATCAATCTGATATTGGGAGAGAAAGTTATGGCCAAAATAATAACTACTATGCATAGACAAAAAATTTGTGCGTGAATGAAATTTTTCTTATTCGATTGACACTCTTTTGGAAGTCAATTTGGACGTGATTTTCAACCAATTTTCGGCTTCTACAAATACATAACAGTAGAATGCATCTTGGGGACCTCTAATATACATCTCATATTCTAATACTCATCAATTATTATCATCAAAGTGGGATAATTCATTGTTTTTTGAGAGAATTGAAGAAGATTTGCAAGAATTCAATCAAGTGAAGATTCAAACTTGATTTTTGGGCAAAGAAGAGAATGCGCAAGTGAAGATTCATCAAGAAATCATTGAAGAGACTCAAGATTTCAGGATTCATCTTAATCTTCTCAATTTATCAAAAATTGCTCAATATAGAAAAAGTGAATTTAATGATTTCTTATAATTTCGATATGTTTGGCTAATATTATAAATTGTTAGGATGAAATGAACAATTGTTATAATATTTTTAGTTTTTAATTAATTATTTTAACTTTAATTTGATATGATTTGATGTGTGGATGTTTATTGTTATTATTTTTATCGTTCTTTTCAATCGTTTGATCACCAATTGAATTGTTA
>CAIGRS010023822.1:0-10963 GCA_903798395.1 Fraxinus floribunda
TAATCAAAACAAATGGAGCTATATTGAATCATAGGTTAACACCTTGATGGTTGTTCTCGGCCTAAACTCAATATCGAACTCGCTTAACTCGATTGCCCATTTCAACATCCTACCGACGTCTCAGAGCGATGCAAAATCTACTGATATTCTGATCGGTTATGACATGTCCAGTATGGGACTAGAAGTATGGCCTTAACTTTCTGACTACTATTTAATGCGAATACCAACTGCTCTACGAGGCTATTTCGAATTTCCGCACCTCTCAACACCTGGCTAACATAGTAAACAGGCTTCTGCATCTTTGGAAGCTCTTTCACTAGTATTGCACCGACCGCATACTTTGACACTGCCAAGCACAAACTCAACACATCCCATGGGTATGGTCTAGTCAAGATTGGTGGCTGCTGCAATGACTGCTTCAAGGTTTCCAGCAACTCCTCACTCCTTGGTCCATTAAAAGTTTTGACAAGCAATGTTGAACACCTTATGTAAGTCACTCACATGGTAGCTGGCCTTCATACTCTTAACAACCATGCCATCCACGTACGCTTCTATGATACTCCTGAGTAGGTCTCTAAAGACCTTATTCACCATTCTCTAATAAGTTGCCTCGACATTTTTTAGACCGAACGGCATGGCCATATAACATTATGTCCTAACATCAATTATGAAGGAGGTTTTCTCCTGATCCGACTCTGCCATGGAGATCTGATACCTAAAAAATATGTCTAGAAAACTCAGTAATTCGTACCTTAATGTGACATCCACTGAGTGGTCTATGCTGGGTAGAGGGTACGAGTCTTTAGGGCACACCTTGTTGAGTCCAGTGTAGTCTACAGACATATGCTATTTCCTATTTAGTTTTTTCACAAGGACAACGTTTGCTAACCACTCGGGATACTGTACTTCTCTAATGAACCCTGCCTGCAGTAGCTTATCAACCTCGGCCTTTGTTGTCTCCTGCCATTCCAGGGCAAGATTTCTTTTCTTCTACTTTATCGACTTAACACCCGATAAGACACCAAGGCGATGTTGTGCAACAGATGGGTCAATCCCTTGTATATCGCTCGGGCACCATGCAAATACATCAAAATCTTTAGACAGACACTTTACCAATTCTTCCTTCTCGCCTTGCTCGAAGCCTGCCCCCACATTAAATTCATACCCTTCTGCAAATAAAATTTTCTTCGTAGTGTCGAGGGGCTTAATTCGCCCCTTGGAGACTCAAGGTCCAGCATCATCACTGGCGGTGATCCCTTCGTCCATATACTGTCCATGTAGCACTTCCTCGAAGACTGTTGATCGTCCTTCACACATCTCACACCTCGACTAGTTGGGAATTTCATCACTTGGTGGTAAGTATAGGGAATAGCCCAGCAGCATTCAACAGGGGTCCACCGAAGATTGCATTATACGCTATGGGGATCTTGACAACCAAAAAGCTTGTTAAGATCACCACAATTGCAGGGTAGGTACCCAACGTCATGGTTAGCTCTACGACTTCTTTTAATAACACAGTAGCCCCTCCAAATCCTAGAAGGGGGGGTGTGGACATCGCTTTCAACCTTTCACCAGAAATTTTTAATCCTTCGAATGCTTCCCAAGTCAGGATGTTCGCTGCACTCCCACAATCGAACAATACCCTTTCGACATCGTAATTCGCTATGTCGTCGACTATTACCAAGGTATCATCATGGAGGATGCCACATCTATTAAATCTTCTTCACCAAAAGTTATGCTTTGACCGAATCTGGCATTCTTCTGGATGGAACAAACCGCAGCTGTACATGCATAGCTCTTTCTTGCGGAGTTTGAGTCTCCTCCTGTTGTGATTTCTCCAACAATCACATTTATAACACTGACCCTAGGCGGTGGTCGATCCTTGACCTTCTGTTTGCCTTGATCGTTCCTCACATACTTAGTCAAAAGGCCCTATTTCAAGAGGCGCTCGATCTCCTCCTTCAAGTGTATACACTCTTTGATTTTGTGTCCATGGTCTTTATGGAAATGAATATACTTGCTCTTATCCCTTTTGCCGGCTGATGCTGCCATCGGCCTCGGCCATTCGAGTTCCTTCATGTCCCAAATTTGCATCAATATTTTATCTCGCAGAGTGTTTAAATGGGTAAAGGCTTGTCAACGGGTTTTCGCATATCACCTGACTTTCGCTTATGGCTTCCCGTCTCCCATCCCTCTCTATGGTTTTTCGTGACCTTTTCTGCTTCCTCTACGTCAACATACTTGTCACCCTTCTTCAAAAAGTAATGCATTGCCTCCGGTTCCATGTCCCATTCATTAATGCTGTCATTATTGCAGACATTTGAAGGTTCCTTATACCCAGCGTTGTCTGGCTGAACCTAGCCAAATACTCCTACAAAGATTGATCTTTCTCTCGCACCACCTGTATCAATCCAATGACCGTCTTTCGTTTATTCTTACTGCTCATGAAGTATCCTACAAAACTCTTGGAAAGTTCGTCAAAGGTCCTTATAGACCTGGGTGCTAGTGTGGCCACCCAGTCTCTAGCTTCCCTCCTGAGTGTTGGGGGAAATGACCTACACATCATTATGTCTAGAACTGCATAGAGCCTCATTAAATCGATAAAGGTCCACAAGTGGTCCAACGGCTCCGTGACTCCGTCATACGCTTCTATCAGTAACTGTTTAAAACCTTTCGGCAAAGGAACGACTATAATTTCTGGGACAAAAAGATCCTCCTCCAGAACCATTTTCCTGCGTCTGTCCTTCCTCTTAGTAAATGCATCGTTTAGCTTTTGGGCCATCATCTCATCTATCTTCTTTTTCAAGTTTGGTACGGGTTGGGAAATCTATGGAAACACAAAACCTGAAGCTCCCATGTCTCATGTTGTTGGCTGAGTAACAGGTGGGGTTACCGTTCGAGCCACCTGGGGTGTTTTCTCACGTATGGCCTCCAATGAACTCTGTAGATGGGCTACAATTTTCTACATTTGACTTTGCAAGAGGGTCATCATGGTTGCCAATTGTGTCTCCAAGACATTAAAGTAGCTCTACGTTATGTATTGCGATGGTGGTGGCGGGTCGTGACCCCTTGCGATTGATTTCGACTCCGTCTCCGCTGTATTCCTGACCATGCGTGTTTCACTCTTTGTCCATCTCCTTGACATAGATTTTTTGTTCAGTGGTTTCCCGTAGACGGCGTCAATGAAATCGTTACGAGATTGTTCTCCGTGTTCACTCTAACGGGTGTGGTGGTCCGACTATTGGAGTCAGTAATTGTTACCTGTAAAAAGAGGTAGGGGCGTTCTCCTCCATTGTACTTCCGGCCTGAGAATCAGTAATCGATTTTAGAAAGTACGAAGAGTATAATTGGAATTCAAGCAGTTCGGGTTTCAAGAAGAGAAACGTTTCTAACCTTGGATGTATTTATAGGCATCTGTTACTATGCCTGCGTTCAGCAGTTGGTGGTGCCACGTGTTCCACTTAAGCTTCTCCACTTCCCTACGTTCTGGTAGAATGACCCCCACTCCTCAAGTGGTGGGTTGTACTCACGTTTGCCGTTGAGCAGTTCCTGTCTAACTCACTGTCATTTATGTGATTAAGTGTGGCGTTGGACCCATAATGGTAGACGGCCTGTGTGAATGTAGAGGGTCTCATGGGGAGTAGATGGTCTTACAGTGATAGACTGCCTATCTGAACGTACGATGGTAAACGTGAAGCATATCTCGGTTAGGACCCCAATTGCCCACGTAGATAATTTTCGATGCCATCCTGTATCACCTTTTTTATTCAAATAAAAGTCACTTGACTAAATCTTCGAACTTATTTAATCCTTTGGGTGACAAAATAGTCAAATGTATTAATTAGCTTTTCATTTTAGTGATTAGCTTTACTCGACGAAGTTCACCAAGAAATTGGAATCTTAATTGAAATATTATTGTTGCAAGTTGTTAAGGAAATCCCCCATAGATTAAAGATTAAATCACTAATCGAACATATAAAGATAATAATTACTTTTTTAACATGTTGATATTTTAAAATGGAACTTCAAGTATCAATATGAACTGAAAGTTCTTGATATTCAAATGAGCTATTCAATCCATTCAAGTAAGCAATCAATATTTTAACATTGACGTTATTAGACGAGTCACCATCTGTGAAGCAAGTTCAATGGATAAAAATAAAATAAATTATACAAAGACTTGGATCAGTCTCTTAATAAGGTTAATTTTTAATTATCGAACCTAAGTCCCAATATATATGAGATCAAATGCTAGATTGAGCGTATATGCCAATGTTAGGGTTTATTTATTTTCAAAATATATTTTTCAAAAACTCATTTCAATCACACATCCTTTTATAAAATAATATTATATGTAAATCCAACATTGTTTTTAACTACATTATTAAAAAAAATCATATATGTCTATATGTGTGTATATATATATATATATATTCCAAAATCACATTAAACTGGAGCGCAAACAATATGTTTAGTTCTTTTAATAGTGATATTGCTAGATATCATCAAAAGAGGTGCTAATCCACACCCCTCAAGATTGAGAAATAAAGGCAAAAGCAGAAGTCGTAGTCTTTGGCCTTTAGTCAAGTGCAAAAGATATGATTGAAAAAATGTGAATTCTAAAATATATGTGGTTAAAAATAATTATCGATTTTCACTTAAATTTTAATTAGTTTTTTATATTTTGATTGAACAAAACGTGACCTTAATTTGCTCTAATTTTCTGGACAAAACCCACAATCTGATCAACTTGTCGTGGGCTATCATCTGACAGCAAATTCTTGTGGGTTTTATCAGTTGTGTTGTTTCCCACGTGAATTTTGAGTTCCTTTTGCTTTCTTGGTTGTATTGTCATCACGTGCTTCCTCCATGCTTTGATGATCTTTTTGTTCAATGTGCATTCACATATACATTTCATTTTATGGACATAGGAGAACATCTCTTTATCCTATGGCCAACTTCAGTTTTTCGAAATCGTGGGTTCCCATTTCAATTTAATGACAGGGGCACATGTCTAGTCTAACATGTAGACCACGAGCTTCGAAAATGACTACATACATATCTTAATCCAATAACCATGATTTTTTCATTTTCTCCAATCCATGGCTTTACTCAATAAAATTCGAACTCAAATTCCAGCGTGAAGTGTCAAAATAATATCTATTTTTTGTTCATTTCAACTGTAGAGACCTAATATTATATAATTCATGAGTCAATTATAAATTTGCCTAACCTTGACTCGTTTACTTTAATCTTTGTTGACAAGTTGTCACAAATCGACCAACTCAACCCAACCGAATCCAACTCAACCGATACTTGATTGTGTTGTGTTAGATTTCAACCTTTACACGGGTTGGGTTGGGTTGGGTTGGGTTAAATCATGATCAAACCAATCATGTTGAGTTGTGTTTGGATTGAGGCAAAAATCAACCCAACTCAACCCATGAGACCTAATGATGGGGCTCTTAGGTAAGGGGCAAAATGTTTGCTAGGCGACTTTTTCTTCTTATCTACCAATAGCGATAATTTTATATATACATCTAAAGTCAAAGTTAATAATTAAATTTGACACTTGTTTGTTTTTCATTGTAATCCCCATTTTAATAAGTTTTTGAACCGTTGGCAATGCAACAATTGTGATTTTTATTTTATTTGACTTAGTACTTCACAGTTTCATCTAAACCAAGTAGGGGCATTGTGTGGAGGAGCGGACCCAGCACCCACGAGCCCCGACGACTGCTCGTGCTGGATCCATCGGGAACAAAAAAAATTTGTTGACAGTAAACAAAGGTTTTAGGTTATATATCTGATGATTCATTTTATTTTCAAATACTATTTGTAGCACAGTTGTTTAGAGGTTATATATATAAATTGAATTCCTTTCAAACCAATTTAGTGTATATTTTTCTAGTTTTATAATTTTTAACAAAACTAATCCAATATGGAGGAAATCCGAACCCGTGATTCCTTTAAAATTATTGAATACTTGATCATCGCGTCACTTGTTGAATTTTGAAATTAAATATAACATAATAATATATATTCCGTTTTAGTGGTTTTAATGCAATTTAAGAATTCAAACATATGCTCTTCCTTTGACTTATAGGAAACCTAACAATTATATTTAATTTTTATATTTAGCAAAATAATTTTTATATTTAATTTTTAATATTTACGACTGGCGGTCAACGGTCAACAACTGTTCGTGACTTCGTGCTCACTCAAAATTCTGGGTCCGTCACTAATTATATGTAATAATTGTTAACACTTGTATAATGGGTGGAAGGCTAAGTATACTCTTTTTGATCTTCATATTCGTTATTGCTTACAATTCAGGATATTTATAAAGAGAAAATTGTAGTCATGGTGCCAAATCTTTCTAAAATTCGCATATGGAATCCAAATTGATGGTTTCTATTAGTTGACTCAAAAAATTGACTTCAATCGATTTTAAATGGGTAAAATAATAACTTTAAATTAAAATAAAACAAAAATAAAACCAAATTAAAAAAGACAACCCACCCCAAAAGAATAGAAAAATTCTTGTTCACTATCTTCTTCCTACCGGCTATCCCCACCCCAAATTAACCTAGCACCTTAGCTGCTACTGCCATCAAATCATACTGCCTCCACCACAAAACTTGCCATCTTATCATGAATTTCATCACCCTAATCGCTTCATTAAGAAATTGTTCACCATGCTTTAACTATAAAATGTAAACTATTCTCTTCCTCTTCCAATACACGAGCGAGTGCGTGTGAGTGAGAGAAGATCGAGAAAAAATGGTGGTTGGCTACACCAAATTTGTTCCATTCAATTTTAATCCAGCCCACCCTCTCCACATCATTTCTATGTAAACCGGACTATTTTAATTGGGTTTTCTCCAATGAGTCCCCTTTTCAAATTTACTTGGCGTTTTCACCTAATTTCAGTATAATTTTACTCGAGGATTTGTGGGTTTGTGTATTTATTTGCATGTGTTGGTTTTGTAAATTGATTTTTAGTTGTTTTTGTTTGTGGGTTTAGAGATGACGGAAAAAGATGAAGCTATGGAAGCTCTGTAGAAAGAGGTAATAGATTTGGTAATCAACTTGTGGGTTGTGATGATGCCAGTGTCCATCCCAATTATGTGATGATGAATGGCCTTCAGCCCAATTATTTATTACCTATAGTTAACTGAAATAAGGCCATGTTTCTTACTCAGCCCAAGGATCGGTCCAGCCTTATAGTGTATGCTTCTCTGGCCGTTGGATGAATGGATACCTAATCTCGAGGCTTAGATATTTTTGTATATTCAATTGGTTTTTCATTGACTCGTATTCTTTCAGTACTCGTATTCTTTCTAGAGTCTTCTGTTTACTCTCTGTTCTTTCATCATCATCTTCTTCTTTTTCTATGAGGAATCCATGAATTAGTTTCTGGAGTGGTGTTTCTTTGTAAATCTGGTTAAAGTATATTGTGATAATTGTCGGTATTGTTTAGCTCTTCTGGACCATAGAAGAAGCTACATAATCTGGTCTGTGAATCATGAGGGTTGAGGAGATCAGGACTTGTATTGTGTTGATTCTTATGGTGATAGTGTTCTGAGCCTTCGATCGTTGATACTTTGCTGTTCAGTGGTTATTAGGAGTAGTTTGATGTATTAGGATTTGTCAAGATTGTTCGATCTATAATTTAAGTTCGTACTTTGTATAATAGTGGTATCAGAGCCATTCTTGGCTGTATGTGAGTCTTCGATTGAGTTGTGAAAGCTGGAAAATTAATTTCTTGACTTAATTCCTAAATCACCTTAAATCTTAAAACCCTAGCTCTACTGTTCCTTCAATTCTTGGAGGTTTTGAGGATACTCGTTTTTGGTACCGAGTCTATGAGTACTGTTTGGTGTTCTTGCTGTTGATTTCTGGTTCGATTGAGATTTTCAATGTATTTGGGGTTTCATTGATTCTTGATTCTATTTCTGGTTTCTAGTGGAACACCCCTCTCTGCTGTGACTTTCATGTCTCCTTGTTGTACCGAGACGTTTGAGTTGATAGCTAATCATTAGTTGCCCTCTGGTTTACAAATTCTAACCCTGAACAGTCCGTTCCCTGTGTTTTCTTCACTATTCCTATAATCATTGTGGAGTGATCAAGTTGAGCCTTGACCTGGGAACATGATTCTCACGGAATCCTGGTGAACTTGATCATTCTTGGTGCATCTGTAGTTCTGGTTATTTGATTCTGCCTGTTTTGTTGATTATCTTATATTCTTGATTCTATTTTTGTGTTGTTGCCTAGAATTCTTTTGTATATCTTGAATAGCTGTAATAATTCTTTAATGCCTATTCACTTGACCTATTCTCCTTTTATCTGCTTTTGTAGTTCAAATTGCCTTTTTCTTAAGTGTATCAACTGTCATAGTTTTACTATTTTCTTGAAATACTTTGTGTTATTTTTGAATAATAAAATAATGATACATGCTTTTGAATTTGGTATTTTTAATGGAAAAGAGAATTTTCCTATTTGGAAAAAAAAGATGAAAGGTGTTTTAGTTTAACAAAAGATTGCTAAAGCAATAACACAAACCTTTCCTGAAACTATGACAACTGCAAATTCTTGAAGTTGATGAACTTGCATACACATCTATTATATTGCATTTATCTGATCAAGTGTTGAGGAAAGTGGGAAAACAAGAGAGTACTAAAGCCTTATGAGATGAGTTAGAGAAACTGTACCTAGCTAAGTCCTTACCCAATAAGTTGTTTTTATTAAAGAAGTTTTTCAGTTTTAAGTTAGATATCTCTATGGACATAAAAGATAATCTTGATGTTTTTAATAAGCTGATTTAAGATATCACCAATGTAGGTGATAAAGTCTCTGATGAGTATAAGACTGTTGTGTTGTTGAATTCCATTCCTGATACCTATAAAGATGTCAAGCTTGCCATAAAATATGGCAGGGATACTTTAACATCTGACATTGTTATAAACTCGTTGAGGAGTAGAGAACTAGAACTTAGGTCTGAGAGAGGGAATGGAGGGCCTAAGACTCTGTTTGTGAGAGGAAGGACTTAAAGTAGGTCTAATGGAAACCAAGAGAAGGCTTTATCAATCAAGAAAAGAATAATAAGAAAAAGTCGAAGGGTAGGGACAAGTCTAAGTCTAAGACTAGGAATAAAAATTGCTATGGATGAGGGAAGACTGCCCATTTTATAAAAGACTATTTTAAAAGGAAGAATGAAATGAAAGGTAAAGGAATTGATGAAGGAAATCTAGTGGAACCTAGTGATTCTAATTCAATTGATGTCTATGTTGTAAATGAACCTTCTCTTGACTATGATTCTGCCAATATTGTTGATAGTGAGAATCAGATCCATGAATGGATTCTAGATTCTGGTTGCACCTTCCATATGTCTCCTAAAAGGAGTTGGTTTAACTCTTTTAAGGAGGTCAATGGTGGAGAGGTTATAATGGGCAACAATATTGCATGTAGAGTTGAAGGCATAGGTAAGATTACATTAAAATTTGGAAATGGTTATATCTTTTCCTTGGAAAGGGTGAGATATGCTCCTGAACTGACAAGGAACCTGATTTCAATGGGAAGTTTGGATGATTTGGGTTTGCTAGGAAAAGTGGGTGATGGTTTGTTGAAAGTGATGAGAGGCTCCCTTGTGATGTTTAAAGGTGTTAAGAGAAATGGGATTTATGTTGCTAGAGCTAGTGCTGTGGTTAGTAAGAAGTTTGGATGATTTAGGTTTGCTAGGTAATGTGGGTGATGGTTTATTAAATGTGATGAGAGAATCTCTTGTGATGTTTAAAGGTATTAAGAGGAATGAGATTTATGTTGCTAAGGCTAGTACTGTTGTTAGTAGGATTGCTGAGTCTTCTAATACTGAACTTGATGCCACTTTAAAGTGGTACAAGAAACTAGCACATGTAGGTGAGAAGGGCCTTCACATCCTTTATAAGAATGGGGCTTTTAGGAAGGATTCTATTTCTAGAATTCCTTTATGTGAAAACTACACCTTAGGAAAGCAACATACGTTGCATTTTAACATAGGGAAGCATAAATCTACATCTGTCCTTGAGTATATACACTCTGATTATAGGGACCTTCATCCACTATCACTCAAAGAGGAAACAAATATTTTATTTCCTCGATTGATGATTATTCTACGAAGGTTTGGGTTTATTTGTTGAAACACAAATTTGAGACTTTTGTAAAGTTTAAAACCTAGAAATTGTTAATAGAAAACCAAATTGGGAAGAAAGTTAAAAATCTTAGGACTGACAATGGCCTTAAGTTTTGTAATTCTGAGTTTGATCTTTTCTGCACTGAGAATGTTATTAGGAGACATAAAACAGCTCCTTATACTCCTTAGCAGAATGAGGTGGCTGAGAGGACGAATAGGACTTTGCTAGAGAAAGTGAGGCGCATGCTAGTTGGTTCAGGTATGCCTAAAACCTTATCAGGGAAATCCTTGATGAGAACTACTTATATTGTTAATAGAACCCCTTCTAGTGCTCTAGGTGATGAAACATATGAAGAGCAATGAACTGAAATTGTTCCTGATTACTCACATTTCAGAGCTTTTGGATGTGCTGCATATTCTCACCAAAACATAGGAAAATTAGAACCTAGGGCCCAAAAATATGTTTTCTTGGGTTATCTTGATGGGGTGAAGGATTTTATGCTGTAGAGTATAGAATCTAGTGGTTTTAAGATCATCACTAGTAGGGATGTCACTTTTGATGAGCAAAACATGCTCTGTTGGAGAAGTACATGGTCTAACAAGTTTGTAGAAGGGTTAGGATGTGATAGGACCAAGCTGTATGTAGAGCTTGGCATGTCGTCTCAACCTGCTGCTGATTCTGAACAGGTTGAGACAGAGGCTGAAAATGAGGATATGAGTGACGACAGAAAAGAAAGTGTTGTTCAGGATGATGTAGAAGGGCAAGAGAGTGAGGTTAGTGACTATCAATTG